>JABSTT010004774.1:0-23604 GCA_013339685.2 Hyalomma asiaticum
AGGATGCTGGAATGGACGCGGTCGCGTCGTTCGGGCTGCTTCGAGTGCGATTTTTTCGCGAAGTATCCGGCCTATCGCGTCCATATTTGACGATGTCGTAGGCACGAGTGCACGATGCGACTGTGCCAAATTGCGACTGCCTATGGCGACCAGGGAACGCACGCGCGGTGTGTTTCTGTTGCTGAGCTGGGGAGCGACGGCCGCTTGTGAAGTGTGCTGATGCTGATGACGTCGACAATGAGGTAGACGGAGTTGGCGGTGCGAAACTTCGTACTGCACTGAAGTGAAGCACAAGCGAGAAAAATTAATTTCTTTCGGTCTCCCTCGGTGCGTGGCTATACTTTCTGAACAGTTACGCTCACTGCTGTGCTGTCGTTTTATCCTCCCGCTCACGTCCAGCCGCGGAGGTGTGCCGGGCAACTTTGTTTTTCTTGTGTCACCTCTTCCGGTCGTCGCGCGGTGCTTCCACCGCCGCACGTACGCGTGCGTTGCTGAACTTGCCAATACTAGGGCGTCCCAATTTCTTACTCCCATCAAGCGTGACAACGGCCGCTTCATACTTGGGAAGCGTTGGAAAAAGTGCTCGCTTCCACTGGGCGTCACGAAAATATTAAACAGTGGCAAAAGGCGTCGCTTCCGTCGAAAGTTTCATGCAAGTTTCGCAGCCCGGGAGCAGCTCAAACAAACCTCAGTGCGGCAACCAGGGACACGCTCGCGAAAAGAGGCGGCGCCGGCGACCCAGCCAATCGGAGACCGCCGTTGGCTTTCCTCCTCACTCTCGTCCGCCGGACGAGTACGTATACCGCTGCCTTGGTTTGGGCGCGCTGTTAGTTGTTCCGGACTCCGTTCGAAGCACACGCAACAAAACTCACCATGTCTGGCCGAGGTAAAGGCGGCGGCTAAGGCCCTGCACTCGGCGAGGCTTTGTGTGGTCCCTGGTGTCAACGTTCTGGTCCTTCGATCTCGGCTCCCTGTTCTCCGGTCCCCGGCGTGGTTCCGTTCAAGTCCCTCGTCGCCCGCGGCACTCGGTGAGTCGTATCGACGCCTTTTTGTAGCCCAGTGGCAGTGTATTTTTACGTAGTCGCTAGCGGGCGTATTCCCTTGTAGGATAGCTTAGCTTAGCTTCGCGTAATCAGGGCTGCCTCGTGGCTCGCGTCCACGATGGTGGGTCGCAATCGTGTACTTCCGTACACATTTTTCGGTCGTTTGCCTGCGGGCACGACCAATGTTGATGTGTGTGTCGCGTTAGTGAAGACTTTCAAGCGCACGGATTTGTTGTGCGTGCAGGACTTTGGTGCTGGTAGGTTTGAAGTGAGTTTTAAGAATAAGGAATCGGTTGAGCGCTTTTTGGCGAACCCGGTGATCGAAATGAAGGGCAATGAGTGCAGGTTTGAATACCGAGGCGTGCAGACTAAGGTCGTGCGCGTTTTTGGTTTTTCGAAGTTTGATGAAAGTGGCCCACTCGCTCGCGAGATGGCCAACTATGGCAAGGTTTTGAGTGTTTCGGAGGAGTACATCCACGGATGGCCGGAGGTGCTTTCTGGCATCCGTCGGGTCCGAATTGAAATGGCACGACCTGTCCCAAACCTCCTGCGGGTTGAAGACAAGGTCGTGATGTGCGAGTACGAAGGAGTCGTCAGACTGTGCAGACGATGTGGTTTGCCGGGACATCACGCCGCCGAGTGTGAAACCCCGAAGTGTGAGCGCTGTGGCAAGTTTGGTCACCAGACTTGCAGTGCGGCGTGCACACGTTGCGGGGGGGATCACGGTGTTTTCTCCTGCCGGGTGCGCACGTTCGCGAGTGTCGCGTCACGCGCGCCCACGCGGGGGGAAACCGGTGGTGCGCCCGCCGAGTCGGAAGAAAATTTTCCGACAATCGAGAGGCCGCCCCAGCCGAAAGGCCCGGCACCTGGGGAAAAGGTGTCGGAGGAGGGCGGGGAGAAGAACGAGTCGGGACTAGCTGAGGCCGTCTCTTCTCCCGCTGCCGAAGTTGTGCCGGCCAGCCCGGCCAATGAGGCAGCACCGACTGCCAGTCCCGACGAGCCCGAAGAGATGGAGCTCGCGGGACCACTGATTGAGAAGGCCGCGAAGCGGCGCCGCAAAAAAGGCGGCAAGCAGATGCGCCGAAAAAGAGCGCAGGCCGAGGCTGCCAAGGCCGCTTCGGACAGCGACTCCGATTCGGACTCGTCCGAAGCATCGGAACCAGACCATAAGCGCACTGCGCTCCCAGAATCAGACGCGGACTCCACCTCCACTTTGGTTGAAGAGAGCACGGAAGGGGAGCGGCAGCCCCCTTGCCCAATGTGCGGCTTGTCAGGCGAGCAGTGCGAGTGCTCGGCGCTATCCAGCACCACGTACTCGTCAACGAACGAGGGCTCTCTCATCGAAGAGAGTTCCTCGGTAGCTTAGTCCAGTCTCAAAGGTCGAACAGAGTTGCCCTACTCTCGGGCACCTCTTCTCTTTTTCCTTTTTTCCCGTCTTTGTTTTTCCTTCATGTTCCTCTTGTGAACTTTTCCTTTTTTTCCATTTCATCATGGCTTCTTCTCTCACTATCGGTTCTTTTAATTGTCGAGGTTTGACACGCGCCGCCAAGCAGGCGGAGTTAATTCATTTGGCTCGGGCTCGTAAAATCGACGTGTTAGTCGTCCAGGAAACTTACGTACATAGATTAGGACAGATTTCGAACTTTGACAGGAACTTTGGCACCCGTTCCTACTGGAGTTATGGCGCAACAGGCAGTCGCGGCGTGGCTATTATTTTAATGCCCCGTTTTAGCGGCGCTGTTCTGCGCCATTCCAGGGACACGGATGGCCGTATCCTGTCAATCGACTTAGATTGTGGTGTCAGAATTGTTAATATTTACGCTCCTAACAGGAGCAAGGCGCAAAAGGAATTTTTCAACGAAGTGGAACCATATTTGGTGGGTCCCTCGCGAGTTATCCTCGTGGGGGATTTCAATTGCGTCTTAGATAAGAACGATCGCATTTCCCATCGTGGTAGAGGTAGAGTCAGAGATCGCAACGGGAAGGTGGCATTGCGCGAGCTTGTTGACGAGTTGGGACTGGTCGACGCTTGGAGCGCCATTCGACCTGGCCAGTCGGGGATGACTTGGACAGGGCGGGGCCTCCAAAGCAGAATCGACCGTTTCTATGTCTCACCGGCACTTGCTCCCAGCATGCACTCCTCGTGGCTATGCTCTGTTGCTCTCAGTGACCATCGACTCGTAGTCTTACGATTTGCTGATTCTAACTTGGTAGCTCAGGGAAAAAGGCCGTGGCGTCTAAACGCGCGCCTCCTAAAGGATAGAGAAATTGTCGAAGATGTAGGTAAATTCCTCGCTAGATCGCTTCGAGGCAGGGACAATCTAACAGGCAGTGAATGGGACGAGGTGAAGGCCGGTGTTGCGGAGTGTTTTCGGGAGTGGGGTAAGCGGCGTGCACGCGAGGAGCGCGCGGAGATCCGAGTGGTTTCCGACGCGATCCTGCTGCTTTCAATGCCGCTTTCCTGCGGACCCGGGATCGCCCCTGCACTAACTTCACTTCGGAAGCAGTTTCGTACCCTCCTACAGCGTCGTTGGGACGGCTTAAGAGCTGTCGCACGCGCTGAAAAATGGGAGATGGAAGCGTGGTGTAGCAGAAATGTTCTCCGTCGGCACCTAGCGCGGAAAAATTCCACACTTAGGTCGCTTGTAGATCCAAATACTGGTGATATAGTGGACAATGCAGACGGGGTACTTGAGCTTGCGCGGCAGTTCTACAAGAACCTTTATGCCGAGCCAGCTCCCACCCCTTATGCTTGTCCTTTTGTTAGAAGTTCCGAACCGCCCGAAGTAGACGACTCCCCCATCTCGGAGGACGAGCTCTTCGCGGCGGTCAAGTCCATGAATCATAATAGAAGTCCCGGGTTAGATGGTCTCACCGTAGAATTCTACTCAAAGTTCTGGCAGGTATTAGGAAAGTCGTTCACTGCTTTGGCGAACCGACTTCTCCGTGAGGGGTCTTTGTCAGAGACTCAAAGGAAGGGGCTGATCACTCTCCTGTGTAAGGACGAGTCGAGAAGCACCGACCTAAGAGCCTGGCGCCCCATCACCCTGCTGAACTGCGACTACAAGCTGATCTCGAAATGCCTGTCTGTGCGGCTCACTCCAGCGCTCAGCACTGTTTTGGGTCCGTACCAGGCATGTTGTGTACAGGGTAGATCCACCACGCTTCATGGCTTCGCCATTAGGGACCTGATTGAATGGGCAAATGCTCGGAACCTTCCGGGCATTCTTTGCTCGTTTGATCAGGAGAAAGCTTTCGACATTATCAGTCACAAGTTCATATTTCGCGTCCTCAAGCAGGCAGGTTTTAGCGTGAAATTTCGAAGCATGATTCGAGCTTTATATTTTCGTCCCGTTTCTGCTGTCATCATAGGGGATCGCGTCTCGGAGCCTTTTAACGTGTGCCGCGGAGTTCGGCAGGGGGATCCGCTCTCGCCTGCTCTCTACGTGCTCGCGTTTGAGCCGCTCCTACAGAGGCTTTCCTCCGACAGCAGAATTTGTAGGTTTCCCCTTCCGCCTGGTTCCCCTCCAGCCGCACTATTTGCCTACGCAGACGACCTGTCTATCGTCGTCCCTGACGAGGCAACCGTTTGCACCGTCTTGGAGGTCGTGGACGGGTACTGCTCGGCGAGTGGTGCACGGGTTAACAAGTCCAAGAGTGCGGTTATGTATCTGAATTCAGCCCCGAGCAGTCCGCAGCCCGTTCACGGCTTGCCCGTGAAAACACGGCTGCGGATTTTAGGATTCCATTTTGAACCGGATGGCCTGACTCCTGGAAACTGGCAACTAGCTAGGGAAAAGCTGGAAACCAGGATTCAGGAGTTTGGGCCGTTGAAAATTCCATTGACGGCAAGGGTAACGGTGCTTAGATCGTTACTCTTCACCTTCCTCACGTACGTAGCTTCTGTGATGCCGGTAGCCAGCCGCACCAAGACTAGCTTGGAGCGGTTGCTCTTTCGCTTTTTATGGAGTGGGTCGGCCGTGCATATCTCACGACCGGTGCTCAAGCTGCCCAGGGACAGGGGAGGCCTCAGCATCCCCGACCTGGGTATCATGGCACACGCCCTCCATGTTAGATGGACCCAGGTAGCTCTAGACTCCGATATGACTCTTACCCGTAGTTTCACGTCGTATTTTCTCTCCACAAGGTTGCGGATGTTCTCACCGAGCGCGTTCTCAAATAGCGTGCCTCGTGCGGGAACACCGTCCCCCTTCTATAGTGAGGCGGCCAATACACTTGTCAAGATTCACGAAAAAGATTCCGAGGTCGATGTGGTATCCATTAAACTACAGGATCTGGTAGATATGCTAACTCCAGATTTACCAGCCCGCTGCAGAAGCTTCGACCTGTCCCGCCACAATCCGAGCTGGAAGCTGATCACAGCTAGCTTCCTAGACGCCAGCCGTGCAACTTTTATGTACAAGCTGGCGCGAGGGTGCCTGCCTATTCAATACAGGCCCTTCACGGCACGCCCCGCTCGTGGGGTTTGCCCGTTTTGTGGTGCTCGGGAGGACGCGGTCCACATCTTCTCGCAGTGTGCGCTGCCGGCAGCTCTCCATCGAAAGATAGCCAGTTTGTTCAACCTTCCAGGTGTCCCGTATCAGACAGTCCGATTTCTCAATCCATTGCCTAGTAGAGCCGTCAACCAGTTCGTGCTTCTTCTCGTTGAGTGCTCATACCAAGTTTGGTTGGCACGCTGGGACGCGGTCTTCAACGGTAGGAGGGCGGGGCTTCCCGAAGTACTTGCAAAAGTACGGAAGGAGCTCTGGTTCCACCTCACCCGCGAGTGGCACGTCCTGGGCGGGAAGAAGTTTCTCGAAACCTGGCATCGCCCGGCAGTTATTTTCAAGGAGTCCGGAGGAACGATTACAGTTACCTTTTAAACTTAATAAATGAAGATGGCTTCCTCAAGTACAGCACCCTCAGCAAGAAGAAGAGCGACCGAAGAGACAAGACTGGACCACCGCCGAGACAGGTATACACGTGGCTGGCCGAGAGGCCGCCCCCGAGTCTGGGTAAAGACAGAAGCCCCGTCGGCCTTCGGCCACGGGGTGTTACGAGCGACCACGCCTGTTCTGTGTGCGGCGACTCACCTCGCTGCACTAAACGGTGGCCGCCCCCTTGTCCGGGTAGGACATTGTCCGTCCTGCAGGCTTCTGTGGCCACAGGACACGCTGTGTGTCACGAGCACCGTGTGCCGTGCGCCAGCACAAACCCTTGTCCGGGTAGGACCGTTTGCCCAAACCAAAACCCCCCACCCGACGCCCCCGGGTGGGGGACCTGCCGGGGTAGACGTAGGATGATGACGGATTGTTGAGACTGTGTGCTCTGGGACGAGACACCTCCGGGTGTCGACTCCTCTTTCCATCTGACATCGGCAGGGGCTCGGCAAGGGCGGCGCCAAGCGTCATCGCAAGGTCTTGCGCGACAACATCCAGGGCATCACCAAGCCTGCCATCCGTCGTCTCGCGCGCCGTGGAGGTGTCAAGCGCATCTCCGGTCTCATCTACGAGGAAACACGCGGTGTTCTCAAGGTGTTCCTGGAGAACGTGATCCGCGACGCCGTCACCTACACGGAGCACGCCAAACGCAAGACCGTCACGGCAATGGACGTCGTCTACGCCCTGAAGCGCCAGGGCCGCACCCTGTACGGATTCGGAGGCTAAGCCAGCAGCGCCGTCGTCGTCTGCGAGCAGGCTCCTTCCTCCTGCACGCAAGAAACCCAACAGCCCTCTTCAGGGCTACCAACTTGATGCTTTGGCCGTGAATCGCTGCACTTGCGATACCCACCTCCGTACTCCCTCTCTCTATCCATTACGTTCGTTTTTTGTCGTGCCAGCAGCCAACATCGGTCAGGTGAGCGAGCGCCAGTGGTCGCGTGCATTGATTCCTTTCGCCTGGCCATGCATGCGTGCGTGACGACGCGTGTCGCTCGCTCTTCCTTCGTGCCTGAAACGCTGACAGGCAGACACAGTTGTCCTTTTTTTTGTGAGCTCAACTTGTTCACACTTTGCTGCACGCGAAAGCAATATCGCTTCCAACAGAGAGGTCAGCGCTCATAATGCCATCTGCGAGTGGCCACAGCTAGCAGGTCATAAACCCCTGTACTGCGCCGCCTCGCGCTTGCCAACAACCTCTGCGCTTACCCTATCACGCCGGGAAAGAACACAACAGCGCAGCGGGCCGTTTCACTTCATTTTGCGGGACGCTAGTATGCTTAGGCAGAACGAACTCGCTTTCCTTTGTTGTTTCGCGAACGCGCACCTATTAGCCGGCGGTTCTCGTTGGTCACGTCGAATCGATGCAGCGTCGCACGAGCAGCAATATGCGCACACGCAGGAGTCGAGTGTGTGTGTGAGTGGCTTTAAGGGGGGGGGCACACTGTTCTTGAAAATGCGAGGCATTTCCGTTTCGCATGTTTTTAAGAGCAATTCACAATTGCTTAAGTTTCTGATGCTGGTTTCAAAAATGTGGTCACGTTTCTCCTATGTCAATTAGTTTCGGAGATAATTAAAATTAATTAACCTTTGTTTGCCAGTACAATGGCAGAAAATAACCTTATTAGAGAACTACCATTGACACATGTTTAGATGCTGAAACATATGAGCTACACATTGGTAGGAGTATCTTGTTTTATTTTACGATTTCTGGCAAGGCTGCAGCAGTCTGAATATCAGTGTTGCAGACACACCCCTTCCTTATGCTCTAATTGAACGAGAAATTAAGAGTTATCAGTGGTGTCATTTGAAAATTCACTCCTACCATTGTGTGCTATACAGATAAATCTGCATGCCACAACAAAAATGGCTGTGCTAGCTGCTCTGAAGGCCAGGATATCTTGCTCTGCAAGTTTGCCACTGCAGCGAGATTTTCATTATGAGAACTGAGAGAAAAACAGAAGAAGGCCAGTTGGAGTAAAGTGAAACACAGAATTACGGTGTCTTTGTTAGGTGATTTGTGTCCACCAGGGATATAATCTGGATGCCTACTGGTGCACTACTTGTAGTTCAGCATGAAAACGGCTCATTTTTGGTACTTTTTTATAGTCAAAATATATAGCTTGTCCTTGGTGGAAACTGTTACTGTGGCCGAGATATCAATTCTAGATGCGAGAAACTTGTTCAGCACTTTCAGCGCTGCCCGTATGCCATGAAAGTACCATTTTTCAAAAACCGATTTCTTTAATGATATTCTGCCTCCAAGACCAGCGTTCTCGCCCCCTCCGTCCCTTATGAGAGGCAAAAAAAAAAAAAAAAAACAAAGAAAGAAAGAAAGCTAGAAAAAAGCGAACAAAAAAAAAAAAAAAAAAGCACGTGCTACGCCGCAACTGTCGCTGTCGAAAGACACCTCAACACGGTTAGCACGGGGACGGGGAAATTAAAGACATAGAAGGGGACAGTAATTAGAGAAAGAAAGGACGGCGGCAAAGGAGCAGATAGTCGAGTGGCACGCGGCGATATTTGAAACAAAAGGAAGCGTAATGTGCGCGGACGAGTGCCGCGGGCACGTGTCAACGGCTCTTTGGAAGCAGCCTGCGGTGGCCTAGTCTGTTGGTGCGTCGGGCAATGTGGCATGTGTAATGCCAAATGCTGTCGCCGACGCTGGCCGTGCGGCACTGCGGCCCTTCGCGCGAGGTACGCGATCGGCTCCGTAGCAAACATCGAATGCAAACGGTGGTGGCGGAGGGGGGGGGGGGTTGGGGGGGTGGGCGTCAAAAGGGGGGGAAGAGACGCGAGGAGCGCGGGAGCATAGCGCGGCGTTTCCGCGGTTCGTCGACGGATGGCGCCACCGCACCGCGAAGTCGCTCGTCCTTTTTTTTTTTTTTGTGTGTTATTTTTTTTTTTTTCCCCCTTTCTTCTCTGCTGTTGGTTGCTACTCCTTCCGCGCGCGTGAGGTGTACTTTTCGTGTTGTGGTGTGCCTTGTTGCCGCGGCGAAGTTTGTATACCAGGTCGGCAAGCGCGTGCAAGGAATCAAATGTTCGTTTCGCGAAACTGAGCGCAGATTTGTCGGCGTAAGATGAGAGAGAGGAAGAAAAAAACTAAAAAAAAAAGAGCAATCACAAAGAGAGAGAGAGAGAGAGCCACGTTTAGCTGGAGTTGCAACGACAGGAGCAGCGTCGCATGTTACCGATGTTTCATAATTAGGACCAAATTCGAATGACCGTGATTATGAAAGTAGTGCATCGTAACCGCTGCAATATTCTTCGCGTATTGCACGGCACTGGAGCTTTTGTTGCACGATAAGGTGTTCTTGTGTCCGCCGAGGTCGGCGTTCTTATTTTTCTCCTTAAAGTTCGCGCGAAAATCTCGTTTACGACCAAAGTGCCTGTGGCTGAGCCCGACGAACTCGGAGGGGCTTTCTCTGCTTCTAAAAGTGAAGCTGCGCTGCCGGAAACATTTGTGTAGGGATTTCGAAAGCTGTTCTGCAGGATAAAGTGGAGAAGGGCAAAAGAGAGCGATGCGCTGAACTGTGCGTTTCTGTACGCTTTGCGAAATTTGAAAGGAACGTCGTGGTGTAGGCGCAAACGTGAAGAACGGGTGAAAGAGGAGGATTCGCTCACCATAGGACCACGGAGGGGCGTGCTTCCACCTGAAAAGAAATGCGACAACGTCAGTGAAAGTGACAGAAGAGCAACAGGCAAACACTACTAAGGATAGCTACCTAATGCCACTGAAACGTTCGAAGAAGAAGAAGAAGGGAAAAAAAAAAAAGAGAGAGAGAGAGATGGATAGATAACGAGCGATAAGAGGTGAAAAGAGCAAGGAAAAAAAAAAAAAAAAAGAAAGAAAGTGGCGACGGGGCGGCTACCATGTCGAGGCGTAACATGGAAAAAGAAAGTTGGAATTTCGGGTACTTGTGATAGTCAGAGGGCAAGTTGGCTTTCAGTTCTGTCGATATCGAGGCACCGCGGGCGAGAAGACTGATTGCCTAAGCAAGGCAATCAACAGAGGAAGGGGTACAGCATATATACACGTTTGCGTCTAGGGGCTGGGCTGCAGTGAGCTTCGTTTCAGTCGTAGCCACTGTCGTGTGTTTTTGTGCCTTGTGAAGTGAAAATTGAAAATAGAAAGAAGTGAATGAATAATTGTGTGTCCAAGAAAAAAATAAATAAATGAAATGCATAGAGGCGCGCGCACGCACACAGACACACGCACAGTACGTAAACAACACGGAGAAATATTTTGACGACACGGTGGGTAGCCTTCCTCGTTTGCGTGTGTTCGTTCCTGCCTGGAATTTCATTTTATTTTTCTTACTTATTATTATTACTCTTTGTTACGTGTGTGTGACGATTTTGTGCGATATAAAGGTAAATAAAGAAGCAGTGCGGCGTGGTGTGTCTATGTGGAAGTTGTTAACGTTACGAGTGCACGTTCGATCGGAGCGTTGCCACGAGGGCGACGTTTCGCTGAAACTGAGAGTGGGTGGTGTGCAGTAGTGGTCCTTATTTTTTTATTATTATTATTTTTTTTCTTTTTAGGAGCCCGCTCGTGGTCGCGTTGGTTCCTCCGGGCTCTGGCGCGTGGCGCTTGGGCTGCTGGAAGGTTTCTGTGACGTTTGTTCGCGTCGTCAGCTGAAACGAAAGCAACTGCCGTGGTGCGTTTGCAGTGTGTCATTAGTGCTTGTCCTGCGGGGTATGGATGCTATGTTTGGCCGACGGACAGTAAAAGTGCCTACTGCAAGCAGAAGAGCCCGCGTGCGAGCCGTACACTGGGCATGGTATGGGTGTTTCGGAACGTGTGCGCGCGAGAAGGTGGTCTCTAGTGCGACGTGCGAGAACCCGTAGGCGAAGAGACTGGCAGTAAACTACACGCCGGAACATGACGTTGTTTTGAGAGCCGTTTCGAGCCTTTGCGCTCGCTCCGAGTCGGTGTTTAGGGCCGTTGTAGTGTGGTGGCCGTCGCGTCGAAGCTTGTCGACATGTATGGTGTGCTGTTACGTGCGGTCTTGTCGTTTGGCGTTGGAACAAGCTGGAACATCGATTCGGGCGTTACCTCAATGGCAAGGGAGTGGCCCAGGACGTCGTTATGTTTGCTGGCGTGCACGTCGCGTTCGAGTATTTTTTTGACGGCGACGAAGTGCGCGCTCGATCGAAAACGTGCGCCATCCAGCATCCTGGCGTACGTCGCGTGTGCGCGCGCTGGCGCCTCCTCCTCGGCAGCGGGGACGGGTTCTCTCGCATTGACCAATCGGGAAAGAGCGACGTGATGTGCGGGAAAGCGCGACGCGGCCTCCGGAGAGGCAACAGAGCATTGTCGTTTCTGCACTCGGAGTGATCGGACGTTCCTGGCGCGATGGCTCGAACCAAGCAAACCGCTCGCAAGAGTACCGGAGGGAAGGCTCCGCGTAAGCAGCTTGCCACCAAGGCAGCTCGCAAGAGCGCACCTGCCACAGGCGGGGTGAAGAAGCCGCACCGTTACCGACCGGGCACGGTGGCCCTGCGAGAAATTCGTCGTTACCAGAAATCGACCGAACTTCTGATCCGCAAGCTTCCCTTCCAGCGCCTGGTGAGGGAAATCGCTCAGGATTTCAAGACGGACCTGCGCTTTCAGAGTTCTGCCGTGATGGCCCTGCAAGAAGCCAGCGAAGCCTACCTGGTCGGCCTTTTCGAAGACACCAACCTGTGCGCCATCCACGCGAAGCGCGTCACCATCATGCCAAAGGACATCCAGCTGGCTCGGCGCATTCGCGGCGAACGCGCCTAAGTTCGCCGGCTTCCTGCGCCTCGTCGGACGGGCACGCAACAACAAACGGTCCTTCTCAGGACCACCAACATGTTTGCTTTGGTTACGGGAGCACGGCAAACCACGTACTACGGTCCGTACCCTCTTTACGTTGTTTACGTGTTGTGCGTCTGTCGCGTGGCTGCCCTGTGAATCCTGTTTTCGCACGAAATTTGATGGTAAGTGTGGTAAGCGCCACGCATGGTGCAGTGACGTAAGCGTCACCGGGGAAAAATGGGTGTAAATAACATTAACACCCTTTTTTGCATTGTACAACACCCTTTTTACGTCGTATACACCCTAAGAGAAGGGTGTGCGCGCAAAGAGGGTGTTAATGTCTTTCATAAGGGTGTTCATGAAACAACTGAAGGGTGTACATTGAAGCATTAAGCTGCATCCATGCATCCATACCAAGATCGCGTGCGTTGCGAAATGCGTCTGTTGTACTGCTTTTTCTAAGGTTACGATGTCAGTGACATTACAGAAACAAGGAAATGGTGGAGCCATTGGTAGAATGTTATGTCTCGTGATAATTTATTTTCAGACAGGCAAATCATCAAGTATCATCGCTTAAGAGGATACTACAAGACTCGAGAAAATGTAGAAGAAAATCAACACCTTTTTTTTGCACTGACTACCGTTTGCACTGACTACCGTTTCGTACTTTCCACAATTAACGCCAACTGCATGAACATTTATACGAGCAATTGCAACCACATATACAAAATTAGAATCAATTGACAGCAAAACTTGAGTTAGTTACAAAACCTATCTCGGTCTAAAGCTGTGTTACAGAAAACTTATCGTCGGCATGATAACCTTTAACGTGCTAGGGTATCGACTTTTAATTACTTGATTAATTATTAAGCCAATAAGATAGACAAAAATAATTACTTTGAACAGGCCAAGAGATGTTCCAATAGAGTACAGTTGCACATGTTCAATGTATACAAAAAAGCAATCCTGAAATACATAAATGTACATACATTATAAGTTATCAGAATACATTCATTACTCTCTGTAATAAATGATGAACAAATGTTGTGCTGTGCAATTAGACTACAAAGTTATTTATTTATTATTTATTTATTTATTTATTTATTTACACGTACTGCTGTCTCGATAGACGAGACATAGCAGGAGTGGGTACATCAGTTCTAAATCAAACAAAAATCATACAATCATACAAAGAAGTAGAAGAGGGCACATGAGTTAGTTAAAAAAATGCACAATACTTTATAAAAGCATCACGAGATATAGTTCGGCAATTCTTTCACAAACTGTTCATTTGGCTTTTCCCGCAGGGAGCCATCTAGGCTGTTCCAAATGTCGACAACACTTGGGAAAAATGAATGCCTAAAGCAATTCACAAATGGCTGAAAAGGAACAATATTAAGGGGCTGGGATCGGCGCGTGTCACGCCTAGTAGTAGGACTCAAAGAAATCGGCGCTTGAATGTGATATTCATGTGAAATTGATAATCAGAAAAGACTTTACATGCTCCATTCTGGCAATCAATTATTAATGCAGTTTTCCAGGTCATACGAGTATAATAGCCTTGGTCGAGTGTGTGACTTCTGCAATAAAAAATAATAAAATACAGGCTGCATGCTAGATAAGGCACATATGTTACAGTAATCCTTGGCGGGTGTTTATCACAGTACGTCCCATTTGTTGCCGCATGTACAAAGGTTCATTCTCAAACTCCGAAAATGATGTCAGCACTTTGTACTCTTGTGTTGCATTCCCAACGTACACATGAAAATGTTCATCAAAAGACAACGCTAAGCGAGCGAAACGTCGCCTTCGCACGATCATGCAGCGATTGTGCGAGACTCAAAGCGCGCAAAACCTCGCCGCCTGTTCGTGTCACGTGACTGACGCGCCGGTGAGACGCGCCGGTGTGCAGTGTGGACAGCGCTCGCTCGGCTGCCGTCTCAGGTATCCGGGGGCCGGTGTACGGTTACGGCGAGTTTGCCGGTAGTGTGCGCGCCCGTTAACTCTTTCCACGTTCACATGCTCTCACTCCTCCGTCACAGTGTGTGAGTGCGCCGTCGAAGACGATATTCTCAGTGACCTGTGCCGCGTGTTGGTACGTTTTAATTGTTCTGTTGAGTTTGTTCGTCGCTTTTCCTGAGCACGTTGGAACGTCGCTTTTGTGTGCTGCATCACATTCGAGATGCCGCCTGTACGCTGTCTCGTGACCGTACCGCACCTCCAAGCAAAACGATCGTACTCCATGGAAGAAAGTTCGTTGGGCGCCCTGAAACAAGCAGTTGCCACCTGTCCTGTTCTTGGGTCCCGAGTGCTACTGTATGCAGCAAATGTCAGGTGAGTGACCGCTTATTTGTTGAACTGTGTATTTGTTGAGCGCTCCGGTAACTTACTTTTCAAGCTCGATGAAAGCCGAGGTCCGTTTTTTGTAGCGAGCTGGGCACCCGCATAGTTACGTATTCGAAAGCGGGGACTGTGCATTGGTATCATTGTGAGTTCGGTACGGCATGCAAGGACGACGTCGTTTTGTAGTAAACTTGAAGGTGCGGAGTTCTGTACTGCTTTACAGCTCGTGCATTCAATTCGTGCGCACGCGGACGTGCTTAGACGCGCCCGCATTTACGGCATGTCGAAACGCAAACCACGCGGGTCAGGTTCCGACATCGTAGGTTGGCTTTTGGGATTTTTGGTGTTGATCTCAAGCCTTAATGTTCACGTTCTAACCGCGTTATCCTCTCCTTAAAATAATCTCACGCACTCACCCGCCAATTAGAAAAAAAAAACGTACTGATGTTCGGGATGCCACCGGCTGCGATGAGAGAGTGGCAGAACGGGCTCGCCGTGCACCGTCGAACTTGATTCGCCGAGCATACAGCTAACTTCACACGCTTCGGAAAGCTCGTTGACTGTCAACGTTTCACAGTGGACATCGCTTTTCATACAATGCACATTTAACGCACGAGTATATTAGTTAGACGGGTACTTTTTTTTTTCAACAACATTACCTGTTGCGTAGAGGGGCTTGCGTGTGTTATCGGCCTTGAGTGTATTAGAAGTTGTAAAGTTATCGAGTGTTTTGTGTTGTTGCATTCACATAGCTTGATATTGTATAAATGTTTCATTGGCTCTGCTATGAAAGCTCGAAAATAAATCATTACTCCCAAATGTAATGATCTTGCATCATTGCTGATTTTTACAGACATCCTTGCACTTGCAGCACTGAGTATTGTTTCGATGAACGTGAAGGAAAGAATGGCATATAATTCAACTTTATTTGTGCAAGAGAATGTGAGTTTATAGAACATTCAGTACTTAATGTCATTGCATATTAGCAAACAAAAATTGAAGCAAACTGCATAGTGGCTTGTTTCAATTTCATGAATAGGTGTGTGACAAAAGCACAACAAAATAGTTCACATGGAATGCTGTGGGGCTTGTATCAATTACATGTTCACTTCCTCCTACTGTTTCTTTTTTCTTAGTGTGATGAACCAGCCTGCTAAAGTATTTACCTCAACATGAACAAATTTTTATTTTTATGTGTCTCAGGGTTTATTTATGTCAGCTGATGCAGAATAAAGAAACAATTTGTAGCAATTGTTTTAATGAGCCTGTCTTGCATTTTCAAGCCACTTAATGTGCCAAAGGCTGGGCACTAGCTAAAGGGCAGCGAATGTCAGGGTGTGTGTGTGTGTGTGTGTGTGTGTGTGTGTGTGTGAAATGGATACATAAAAATGAGTACAAATTCTCAATAGTGGCCACGGGCCTCATTCAGTGAGATGACTTCTGTAGAACTCATGAAATTGCAGAACCTACATGCAGTATTTAACATTTCGTTAGTTGGCATCGTGACTTCCTAGAGACTCATGAGAATACAATTGCTCCCCTGATTTTCTGGGATAACCTGCATAGTTTAAATCTCCCACTTAAATGAGACTCATGCTGCACACAGTTATAACTGTCCCATTTGTTCCGCCAGAACTCAGTGGCTAATAGTAGATAGCGTATCTGTTACATTTAAGACAAGTTGTGCCTTGTGATGTGCACGAGAGCAACTTTTGTCCTGTACAGGATTTGAGCAAAACCACACAGTGAATTCTTATGCACAAAATACCGTTTTCACTTTGTCAATACAGGATGACATGCCAGCAACACCATGCGTGTCGTTCAGTGGGGACGTCCCGGAGGATGCGGACTTCTTGTGGCTAATGGTGGACCAGTCCCAGTGCTTCAGGGTCATGAATGCAGAGGAGGGACTGACAGCAATAATGTGTGCATATTGGCTATTCAATCTGCAGTATGCTCGCAAAGCATTCAACACTCTCGTAGTGTTGGAGCGTTTTTTTTGTAGGCCTTGAGAAGACTAAACCAAGGGCTGTTGTGACGAAGTTTTTGAACACTGTTGTGAAATTCTCACGGCCTTAGATTTCCACCAACTAAGTGAATCTTTGTTGTTGTTGTAATGTTGCTGTACTTTTGCTGTTAAATATTTGATACATTGTATTAGTAACCAATGCAATGTCAAGATGACATCCAGTGTGCCTTTGCATATCATTTAAATCGCAGAAAACATGTAAATCTTCATAATAAATGCCTACGTTTGTGTTCACTTGAGAGAAAAACTGTCTTGTGGTGCATGTTCTAGTCATTTATCCTTCACAAATGTATATTCCTTTACAGAAGGTGTGAAAGGCCGATTTCTTTATAAGAGCAGCAGTGTTATGTATAAGCAGAATGTTTGAAATTAACTCGATAAGGCTGAACCATGGTTTTGCCATGCCAGGTTTAGCTGCAAATCGAGTTGTTGAAACATGTATATGGTCTGCATCCAGCATGACGTGCCTTTGAGTACCATATTGTTCCATTGAACATGCACGCACATACGTAGTACCTTCTGTTGTATCGCCTCACAGAGCCTCCAGTGTATACACACGAGAGTGTATATATACACTTATGTATATATGCTGCGTACAGTATTTAAGACTCCAATGTTCAGTCTATATATAATGAAGCTTAATGAAGTGCACTGACTTTACAAAGCCTGTCTGCAAAGTGGACTAAACAGATTGCCTTTTCTGTTATTACCTTTTGCAGTCCATAATATCATTTCTCGTGCGTATACCCATTCTATAGGCTCTGTCAGAGTCGATGTAGCGGAGGGTGCACACCCATCCAACACCCTTGTAGAAGGGTGTTAAACTGTACGAACACCCTAACACCCTAATTTTATTTTGCTGGACACCCTTCTTCTAGGGTGTTAGGATAACACCCTTCACGAAGGGTGTAGGCGTAAACACCCTTAGGGTGTTCGTCTGGCGACAAGTCGATTTACACCCTTAAGGGTGTTAAAATGTTTAGTGTGTTAGCCGCTCCTTCTCAACTTCTGCCTTGTAGTTCTCGGTCCTTCGCTTCTCTGGCTTCTTTCTTCTTTCTGGGTAACCCACTTCCGCAACTCAAGCGCCGCCAAAAACCCATCTTTGCAACCAAGGGCAAATCAATTCTCTAGATCCATAGGCGCCAAAGAAGTCCTAGTCGCGGACGCCAGAAATATTGTCACCCAAACCCGTGCTATGATGTACGGGCGCGATCGCCGGAAATAATTCCAAGAACCAACGTCTTGGTTCCCCGAAAAAGATCCCACGAAAGCTTGGACAATAAGATTTTTGGTCCCCTTTAGCACACTAGCAACACACCAGCAGTGGTTCAAAGACCGAGTCAGAGCCAAGGGTGGTCAAACAAAAGAAATATATTTTCATCAAATAGGCAGTCACACAAACATACACAACACGGCTTTCACAACTCAAAAAACAGATGGGTCGCAAAGTTATACAAGGCCAACCAACACGAACAGTTCATGCACTGCAACAATGAACAAAACACAAAGAGTCCTATTCACCAAGACCACTCAGCGTCTTCTTGCAGGTGGCCTGTCAGCTGGTCTCGGCGTCTGAGTCACGCAGACTTCTTGCTTCTTCTTTTTACTTGCGGCTCTTCTCTCACTTCGTCTCTTCTTCGCCCCTCCTTGCGCAGCCCGTGTCCGACCGCTTATATAGTCCTGGGAAAGGGTACTAGAAGGTTCTGTAGGGCCACGTGACCCAAAGCACACATACAATTGGGAACGTTCTCGCCCACTCTCGAACCTTCTTGGTTGGGGCAGCGCCTCTCTCTCTCTCTCACTGCGCGGGGGCGTCGGCGTGTGCTCTCCGCTTCCCTTCTCTCCTTACGTCTGTCCCGCGCGTGCGCTCGCCACGATAAGAAAGCTTCTACAACATTCTGGCATTTTGTGGGCGCGGCGTGACTTTTGAGCGCCTCTTCCGAGCGCCGTTTTTCTTGCTGTTGTTTCGGCCTTTCGGCGCCGGGTTTTATTTCAAAAATAGGCACTATTTTGTGACAGAGAGGAAGAAAAAAAAAGCAATCACAAGAGAGAGAGAGAGAGCCACGTTTAGCTGGAGTTGCAACGACAGGAGCAGCGTCGCATGTTACCGATGTTTCATAATTAGGACCAAATTCGAATGACCGTGATTATGAAGTAGTGCATCGTAACCGCTGCAATATTCTTCGCGTATTGCACGGCACTGGAACTTTTGTTGCACGATAAGGTGTTCTTGTGTCCGCCGAGGTCGGCGTTCTTATTTTTCTCCTTAAAGTTCGCGCGAAACTCTCGTTTACGACCGAAGTGCCTGTGGCTGAGCCCGACGAACTCGGAGAGGCTTTCTCTGCTTCTAAAAGTGAAGCTGCGCTGCCGGAAACATTTGTGTAGGGATTTCGGAAGCTGTTCTGCAGGATAAAGTGGAGAAGGGCAAAAGAGAGCGACGCGCTGAACTGTGCGTTTCTGTACGCTTTGCGAAATTTGAAAGGAACGTCGTGGTGTAGGCGCAAACGTGAAGAACGGGTGAAAGAGGAGGATTCGCTCACCATAGGACCACGGAGGGGCGTGCTTCCACCTGAAAAGAAATGCGACAACGTCAGTGAAAGTGACAGAAGAGCAACAGGCAAACACTACTAAGGATAGCTACCTAATGTCACTGAAACGTTCGAAGAAGAAGAAGAAGAAGGAAGGGGAAAAAAAGAGAGAGATAGATAGATAACGAGCGATAAGAGGGAAAAAAAAAGTGGCGACGGGGCGGCTACCATGTCGAGGCGTAACATGGAAAAAGAAAGTTAGAATTTCGGGTACTTGTGATAGTCAGAGGGCAAGTTGGCTTTCAGTTCTGTCGATATCGAGGCACCGCGGGCGAGAAGACTGATTGCCTAAGCAAGGCAATCAACAGAGGAAGGGGTACAGCATATATACACGTTTGCGTCTAGGGGCTGGGCTGCAGTGAGCTTCGTTTCAGTCGTAGCCACTGTCGTGTGTTTTTGTGCCTTGTGAAGTGAAAATTCAAAATAGAAAGAAGTGAATGAATAATTGTGTGTCCAAGAAAAAAATAAATAAATGAAATGCATAGAGGCGCGCGCACGCACACAGACACACGCACAGTACGTAAACAACACGGAGAAATATTTTGACGACACGGTGGGTAGCCTTCCTCGTTTGCGTGTGTTCGTTCCTGCCTGGAATTTCATTTTATTTTTCTTACTTATTATTATTACTCTTTGTTACGTGTGTGTGACGATTTTGTGCGATATAAAGGTAAATAAAGAAGCAGTGCGGCGTGGTGTGTCTATGTGGAAGTTGTTAACGTTACGAGTGCACGTTCGATCGGAGCGTTGCCACGAGGGCGACGTTTCGCTGAAACTGAGAGTGGGTGGTGTGCAGTAGTGGTCCTTATTTTTTTATTATTATTTTTTTTTCTTTTTAAGAGCCCGCTCGTGGTCGCGTTGGTTCCTCCGGGCTCTGGCGCGTGGCGCTTAGGCTGTTGGAAGGTTTCTGTGACGTTTGTTCGCGTCGTCAGCTGAAACGAAAGCAACTGCCGTGGTGCGTTTGCAGTGTGTCATTAGTGCTTGTCCTGCGGGTATGGATGCTATGTTTGGCCGACGGACAGTAAAAGTGCCTACTGCAAGCAGAAGAGCCCGCGTGCGAGCCGTACACTGGGCATGGTATGGGTGTTTCGGAACGTGTGCGCGCGAGAAGGTGGTCTCTAGTGCGACGTGCGAGAACCCGTAGGCGAAGAGGCTGGCAGTAAACTACACGCCGGAACATGACGTTGTTTTGAGAGCCTTTCGAGCCTTTGCGCTCGCTCCGAGTCGGTGTTTAGGGCCGTTGTAGTGTGGTGGCCGTCGCGTCGAAGCTTGTCGACATGTATGGTGTGCTGTTACGTGCGGTGTCTGTCGTTTGGCGTTGGAACAAGCTGGAACATCGATTCGGGCGTTACCTCAATGGCAAGGGAGTGGCCCAGGACGTCGTTATGTTTGCTGGCGTGCACGTCGCGTTCGAGTATTTTTTTGACGGCGACGAAGTGCGCGCTCGATCGAAAACGTACGCCATCCAGCATCCTGGCGTACGTCGCGTGTGCGCGCGCTGGGCCTCCTCCTCGGAGCGGGGACGGGTTCTCTCGCATTGACCAATCGGGAAAGAGCGACGTGATGTGCGGGAAAGCGCGACGCGGCCTCCGGAGAGGCAACAGAGCATTGTCGTTTCTGCACTCGGAGTGATCGGACGTTCCTGGTGCTATGGCTCGAACCAAGCAAACCGCTCGCAAGAGTACCGGAGGGAAGGCTCCGCGTAAGCAGCTTGCCACCAAGGCAGCTCGCAAGAGCGCACCTGCCACAGGCGGGATGAAGAAGCCGCACCGTTACCGACCGGGCACGGTGGCCCTGCGAGAAATTCGTCGTTACCAGAAATCGACCGAACTTCTGATCCGCAAGCTTCCCTTCCAGCGCCTGGTGAGGGAAATCGCTCAGGATTTCAAGACGGACCTGCGCTTTCAGAGTTCTGCCGTGATGGCCCTGCAAGAAGCCAGCGAAGCCTACCTGGTCGGCCTTTTCGAAGACACCAACCTGTGCGCCATCCACGCGAAGCGCGTCACCATCATGCCAAAGGACATCCAGCTGGCTCGGCGCATTCGCGGCGAACTCATTAGTGCTTGTCCTGCGGGGTATGATGCTAGGTTTGCCGCGTACAGTAAAAGTGCCTTACTGCAAGCAGAAGAGCCCGCGTGCGAAGCCGTAACACTGGGCATGGTAATGGTGTTTCGGAACGTGTGCGCGCGAGAAGGTGGTCTCTAGTGCGACGTGCGAGAACCCGTAGGCGAAGAGACTGGCAGTAAACTACACGCCGGAACATGACGTTGTTTTGAGAGCCGTTTCGAGCCTTTGCGCTCGCTCCGAGTCGGTGTTTAGGGCCGTTGTAGTGTGGTGGCCGTCGCGTCGAAGCTTGTCGACATGTATGGTGTGCTGTTACGTGCGGTCTTGTCGTTTGGCGTTGGAACAAGCTGGAACATCGATTCGGGCGTTACCTCAATGGCAAGGGAGTGGCCCAGGACGTCGTTATGTTTGCTGGCGTGCACGTCGCGTTCGAGTATTTTTTTGACGGCGACGAAGTGCGCGCTCGATCGAAAACGTGCGCCATCCAGCATCCTGGCGTACGTCGCGTGTGCGCGCGCTGGCGCCTCCTCCTCGGCAGCGGGGACGGGTTCTCTCGCATTGACCAATCGGGAAAGAGCGACGTGATGTGCGGGAAAGCGCGACGCGGCCTCCGGAGAGGCAACAGAGCATTGTCGTTTCTGCACTCGGAGTGATCGGACGTTCCTGGCGCGATGGCTCGAACCAAGCAAACCGCTCGCAAGAGTACCGGAGGGAAGGCTCCGCGTAAGCAGCTTGCCACCAAGGCAGCTCGCAAGAGCGCACCTGCCACAGGCGGGGTGAAGAAGCCGCACCGTTACCGACCGGGCACGGTGGCCCTGCGAGAAATTCGTCGTTACCAGAAATCGACCGAACTTCTGATCCGCAAGCTTCCCTTCCAGCGCCTGGTGAGGGAAATCGCTCAGGATTTCAAGACGGACCTGCGCTTTCAGAGTTCTGCCGTGATGGCCCTGCAAGAAGCCAGCGAAGCCTACCTGGTCGGCCTTTTCGAAGACACCAACCTGTGCGCCATCCACGCGAAGCGCGTCACCATCATGCCAAAGGACATCCAGCTGGCTCGGCGCATTCGCGGCGAACGCGCCTAAGTTCGCCGGCTTCCTGCGCCTCGTCGGACGGGCACGCAACAACAAACGGTCCTTCTCAGGACCACCAACATGTTTGCTTTGGTTACGGGAGCACGGCAAACCACGTACTACGGTCCGTACCCTCTTTACGTTGTTTACGTGTTGTGCGTCTGTCGCGTGGCTGCCCTGTGAATCCTGTTTTCGCACGAAATTTGATGGTAAGTGTGGTAAGCGCCACGCATGGTGCAGTGACGTAAGCGTCACCGGGGAAATAATAGTGGTTGTTGCGGGGGCGAAATGAAAATATTGACGCAGGAAAAATTAATAGAAGAGGAAGTAACGCGACGACAATAAGCTTTCCCTGCACAATTTGCCGAATACGTGGTGTCTGATGCTAGGCTGTAGCGCAGGAGTCGTCAGAGAAGAGGAGCAGTGGAAAAAGGGCGCCACACTTACAACCAGTTGCGCTAGCTTGTCGTTACGCATGATGGGTTGCGTTTATCGGTTCGTACACGGCGACTCATGAGAGTTTGTGTCTGAGTACCTGGTTTGAGCGTAATAAACGAGTTGTAAGTGTGGCGCCCTGTTCTTCTTTGCAGGGCAAGTTTGGCGCTACAGAGTAATGCCATGAAGTGAGCAACGCGAGATTGGGTTTGCTCCGGGCTTCCGTGTGAAGCAGAGCAGCCGTTCACTGCAGAAGTGAATGCTGTCTTTGCACGGCTTACGGAGAAAGTGTGTGTGTGTGTGTGTGGGGAGTTTCGTTTCTCGGCACACAGCGCGCCGACGTAAAGAAACACGACTGCGTTCGTTTGCCGGGGCGCACACATATCGCTCGGAGAGGGAACACGGTTGCACGGAGTGTGAATGCGCAACAAAATCCTGCCGCTACACGCATTTGGGTGGTCCTGAGAAGGACCGTTGTGTTGGTGCGACGAGCGGGCGTGCCTGCTGACTGCGAAGCGGCTTACGCCTTCTTCTCGGTCTTCTTGGGGAGAAGCACAGCCTGGATGTTAGGCAGCACGCCGCCCTGCGCGATGGTGACGCCGGAGAGCAGTTTGTTCAGCTCCTCGTCGTTGCGGATGGCGAGCTGCAGGTGGCGGGGAATGATCCTCGTCTTCTTGTTGTCACGGGCGGCGTTGCCCGCCAGCTCGAGCACTTCGGCAGCGAGGTACTCGAGGACGGCAGCCAGGTACACGGGAGCGCCGGCTCCGACGCGCTCGGCGTAGTTACCCTTGCGCAGCAGACGGTGGATACGGCCGACCGGGAACTGGAGCCCTGCGCGGCTGGAACGGGTCTTGCTCTTGCCCTTCGCCTTGCCGCCTTTGCCACGTCCGGACATGTCGATGCTAGAGGTGCGCGAAGCGAGAGTACGAGAACGGCAACTTCTGGTACAGCTGTCGAGAGCTCTGTGAGCGAACGACGAGCGATCCCCGCCACCATCTCGGATGCGAGCCGTTGAGGGAGAGGGGGAGAAGCTGAGCCGTCCAATGGGACGCGCCCGTTTGGAGGGTCGCGTGAACACCTCCTCCCTCCCATAAAAGCGCGCCCGGGGTCGCCAGAGGGGTTTTTCTGATCTCGTCGTCCGTCGAAGTCAGATCGGATCGCGCAGTCATGCCTCCCCAACCGAGTGGCAAAGCCGTGAAGAAAGCTGGCAAGGCGCAGAAGAATGTGCGCGCCACCGACAAGAAGAAGAAGAAGCGCCGCAGGAAGGAGAGCTTCTCCATCTACATCTACAAGGTGTTGAAGCAAGTGCA
>JABSTT010004775.1:0-19954 GCA_013339685.2 Hyalomma asiaticum
TCCCTTAGCCCTGGACAATCTGACGGACCAGTCGCCCAGCCCGTTTCTCGGGTGTCACACTGTCTCGAAGAAACCGCTGCACGTACACGCGGCTAAAAGATGTCTTGAAACATTTCCTTAAGATATTGTACGTAGTTTGCATTCGGAATCCTGGCTCTTCGATCAATAATATGAATTGTTTGCCGCATCGTCCTGGCTTGATTTAACGTGATAAAAAGAAAGCGTTTTCGACTTTCACTGCGCGCGTTGCTGTCAGCTCTGCAGTTGACGTCATCTTAGTCGCCACCATGGCCACCGAGCCCCGCCACGGTGGTCTAGTGGTTATGGCACTCGGCTGCTGATCCGAAGATCGCGGGATCGAATCCCGCCGCTGGCGGCTGCATTTCGATGACGGCGAAATGTTGAGGCCCGTGTACTGTGCGATGTCAGTGCACGTTAAAGGAACCCCAGGTGGTCGAAATTTCCGGAGACCTCCACTACGGCGTCTCTCATATCAGAGCTGGTTTTGGGACCTTAAACCCCCCACATCAATCAACCATGGCCACCGAGATTGGCGCGCCCTCGGAGGCCACGGGAAAAGAAACTGTGCTCCACTCTTGCTTCCGAACAGCGGTACCGTCTGGTGTGCAGGTGTTTTCTTACTTTCTACGTTTCATAAAAACCCATTATTTAGAACGAACGCGAATGCACTATACCTTTACACTTTTTAACATCTTCAGTTGACGTCACCAGATAGTACCTGCGCCGGCCTGTAGTGTCGCATGTTCGTTTCGGGAGCGCAAGAACCGTGTAGGATTTCAAACGGGCGTTGTTAAGTGTACGCTGAATAGTGCCGAAACATTTCGAAATGGGCATGTTGAATGCGTATAGAAGCAGTTAAAATTACAAGCGGTCAGCTCCATATTCTTTTCATGACCACTTTAACGCACCTATTCAACATTCTAGTAGAATGCGTAAGCAAGAGATAGAGCCCAAATGCTCGCGAGCAATTCAAATTTTTGGAGCAAAAGCTTACTATTTGTTTTCTTTTTGAAATTTAACCATCTAGCTTTAAGCTTTAGCATTCTAGGCCACGCCTCCCATCTCTTTGCAGCCATTCCATCGATATAATCAACTGTCGGCTATTCGTACCTTTCACTACGTTGCCCGCCCGCTGTCCACGCAGGCTTTTGGAATTTGTCTCTCTCACTTTTTTCAAGCGCACTATATCGCGTGCAAATCGCAAGTTGCTAATATCTTTCCCGTCTATCCTAGTTCATGTTGCTTCCCAGTCTTATCGTACAATTATTTGTGTTTAAGGGTTCCTAAGACGGTTTTTTTTTGTGACTTTGCGTCACGGCAGAGGCTACGTATTTATCGAATCACTCACACCATAAAATGAGAGAAGCACCTTGAGCCAAGTGAAAAATGTTCGAGGTAGGACTCTCACTGTTGTGGCTTCGTGTCCATCCCGAAGTAGTGAGAAACAGTGTGGGGTGCAGAAAACTACAGGACCTGTGGTGAGTGAGTGAGTGAGTGAGTGAGTGAGTGAGTGAGTGAGTGAGTGAGTGAGTGAGTGAGTGAGTGTTTCGTCCGTCAGCAAACACTGCGCGCAGATAACGAAAGTAGTGAAAGTACTGAATTTTTCTTGCTTTTCATAATTTTTGGGAGAAGATATTGTAGGCCACGCAAAGCGAATTAGATGCACCCTTGAATGTGCTACCGTAGGGAAAGGGTATAACAGAGTACAAACAGTGATACAGAAAGGCCATACGAAAGACGCGATCTCTGTCTCGCAATTGAAGTTTTCATCGCAGCTTTTGCTCACTGTGCGTACACAAAACAACACATTCACAAAAGAAGCAACAACCAAAACGCAATACCTCATCGAAATGTCAACGCATCACCACTCGTGTACAACAATCATTGTGCACGCGCCTTGTACATGAACATGTGTCGTGTATGTCATTTCTGTGCTGCTTATTTGCGTGTTATTCATCGCGAGCCCCATCACTTTTCATTGTTCGGTTCGGCCTTGTGTATTTTTTGCGGCTCACACAGTGCACGTGCTAAATACGCTGTGGTCGCTGCGCAGTGAAGCGAATAGCTTAAAAAGGGGGAAAAAGTGCCATTCAGTGCATCCTGACTTCATCTAGGGGAATGCGACTCATTTTGCTCATCATATTACAAGAGACGAATAAAAACAAATACAAACGTGCTTTGAAATCATGATCTGATGAAAGCAATATGTCTGTGGTTGTCCGTGCCTTGCCGGGGAGCATCCGCGCATTAGTGGAAAAGGCTAATTAAACGGCTCTTCTCTCGAATATTAGTTGTAGAAATGTCCGCTAGGGGCAGGAAGCTTCGCAACGGGGAACTGATTTCGCACGCATGAGCCTAGGGGAAAGAAATGAAAGCTAGTAAAAAAAAAATCCCCGCAGGATCATTTCACTTCCAATCGTGTCTGTGTTATCTCGGACTCGTGGCATCTCGGAAATATCTGAACAGGCTTGTGGTGACCTGCACTCAGTCATACCAATTATTTTCCCAACCTATTACTCGGCTCATTCTGGTCTTAATAATGGCGGCCCTTTTGCATTCTGTCGTTTCTCTCTCTGCCACGCTGCTCTTTGCACGCGTGCCATTCGATATTAGTGCACATAGTGTTGATTCATGGCGGTGGATTACACGAGTAAAGCGTACACGTACGACACCTTGTTTACGTTCGCGCTCCTGCCTACGTGCATTAGCAAAAAC
This sequence comes from Hyalomma asiaticum, assembly GCA_013339685.2. Taxonomy (NCBI): domain Eukaryota; kingdom Metazoa; phylum Arthropoda; class Arachnida; order Ixodida; family Ixodidae; genus Hyalomma; species Hyalomma asiaticum. The sequence goes on from JABSTT010004775.1 coordinate 2,737, forward strand.
ATGGCACGTTCCTTGATTTTCAATGAGACTCGCTTGCGCGCGTTGAGTTCGCTGTGCCCTTTCGGTTCGCGATATGTCACGTAGAGATGCGTTCCGTTCAGTTCCTAATTCGGTGTGACTGCGTTCCCTTTCGTGAATAGTTTGTTGTTGTTGTTGTTGTTGTTGCTCGTGTCGAGCGTGCGCGCTTGGAAGATATTCTCGAGTTGCACAAGCAGTCATTTTTTTTTTTTTTACTGTTTAAGAACTATATTTTCCTTTATCTTCTGGTACTATTTGCTTATGCAGCGCGCTGTTCAGACAAAAGGCATGACGAACGAAATAAGCACAGGTGTAATAAGGATAATGGAGCATGCCTGTCCTGCTTACACTTCGGGTTATTTAGTCATTTCTGTGTCTGAGCAGCGTGCTGCAATGGCTAACTATACATAAGCTGTCGGTTAACTTGATAACTGGAGAGGGGCAATAGCGACACAGTGGGGCAAACATCTGGCGAACCTCTAGAGCAAATTCGTTTCAGAACGTAAATGTGACAAACGCTCGACAATACGGAGTAATAGTTGAGCGACTCAGCGGGCCAGCGGGCCCAGCGATGGAGCGGAGGGGACAGCGGACCGCATCGATGAAGAGAAGAGTACTAGCTGAGCGACGCCCCGCTTCTTTCAGCGGAACTTACCGCTGCGCCACCTGTTGAACAATGTTGGAGTTACTGTCGATCGAGCAGAGGTTTTTATCTGTCGAATAAATTGAAGTTACTGCGAAAAGTATATCGCAAAAGTAATTTTTCATTAGATCACAGGTGTTATGTGGAAGCACATCTTCGTTTTTGCTGCATGACATGACGACATGCCGCCGCCGCTTGTGTTGGGGGCTGCCATCTTGCAAAACGCTCGCGTGCTGGCCCGCTGCATACGCTCCGCTGAAGAGACGAAATGAGCGGGCGAGCGGCTCGCTCCGTAAATGCGCTGGCTGTCCCAGCGGGCCGCGCATGCGCAGTTGGCGTCTCCGCTCGTTCGCTGGGCCCGCTGGCCCGCTGAGCCGCTCAGCTATTACTCTCTAATGTACGCTCCGAATCGTTTTAAGCGAGAGGAAGGCGTCGCGACGCGGCAGCTATATACAAATTTTTCCCCTGTATTTGCGCCCTTCACCTCTTCCGCCCCACAAATATGCTGTTGCCTGCGCTCCCTGCGTGCAGTGGAGCCCAGGTCACAGCATGTCCCTGCATCTGGGAATGTTCAAAATGACCGGGATACTTCCCTCCTCTGATTATTATTATTTTTTTTTGCCAGCGTGTTCCTCCTGGGAAACTGCACTGACCAGCTGAGCGCCGCAACAGCAGCCTCGACGCATCGAGCAGGCACCTGCAGTGGGGCGAATCAATGGGGCACAGAATTACTAGGGCACCCCCCCCCCCCCCCCCTTACGAGGTATAGATGTCATCGTGATTAGAACAAATTATCTTCCTTTTTCTATCTCCTTTTTGATCAGCATTTGAAGATCGCCCACCTGGTACACTCTGCTGGCGGGTGTTTGATGGAGGCATCATCTCGAAAGTTTGAATGGAAGGAAAAATGCAAAATGACGGCCAAGGTACACAGCAAATATTTGCCGGTTCCAGTAAAGGGCACAAATAGGAAAAAAGGGGCGGAAACAAACAGACAAAGAGAAAAAAAAGCAGTGTGCTCGTGGCACCGGTTTCTACAACCTCTTGCTTGGTACTTTGTTATAGCTTAAAACCGGATTTTGCTTTCGCTGCAACTAGCAGCATCCATCGCACACAATGACAGACTCTCCTACATGGCATCAACTATTAACGCGTAGCATTAAAAAAAAAGAAGAAGGAAAGGGTCACATAAGAGGCATTAGCGTTCCCATGTATCTTCGTGTGTATCGTGTTTGATTTCTTTTATATCCCCGCACGAAGCCACGCTGCAGTCATGGAGCACGAACTCGCCCAAAGTGCAAGGTTTTTCCAGCTCTTCTGCACACATATTAAAACAAAAATATGCTGCCACTAGCAAAGTCTCCCACACTCGACCCCTGTACGGCACGCCAGTGGCCGCGGGCGTCGATCGTAAATTAAGTTAATGAACCTTTTACGCGGGCTTTGAGCGCTCTAAAACCATCGGTGCATTCAACGCGCTGAGCGCAGAATGACCGAAACCTTTCAAAGTGACGACTTTAGGGACACAATGCAACCTAATATAGTCCGAAGTCCTCCACACATCACACCGGCACTTGCCAGTTACTGCAGTTATTCAGAACTTCACCTCCCAATATCGTTCGTCAACCGGAGACAGAGAGGGAGAGAGCGCGCGAAACAGGGAAGTAAGGAGGACATGAGCGTTAGCTTCACTGTATTTGGCTACCCTACCCGTGAGAAAGGGCAGGGGATATTAATGAGACCAAGCGGGAAGGCACGAGTTTCAGCCCCTCGCCATCAAATATGCGCAACGCAGCGTGGCTACGGACGATTAATTGCTTAAAGATACTGCAAAATGGTCGATGTATTTTTATGATCCTCGTGAGCGTTGACGCAAGGCTCCTCGGATCCTAACTTCTTTTTCTGCGACGAGGCCGGGCATCAGGCTCGCTCAAGGTCTATGGAGGCTTGGGTCCCTTCTTGAAATGGAAACAGTGGTTCAGTGTGGGAGAGATGGTCTCGCATCTGAAGGTATAGCTGGTTACAGAGCGTGCGAGGGAATCCCCTACTCGAGTGAGATATCTCTGCCAGTGTGCGAGTGCTGCTAGACAGTGAAGTTTTACTTACAGAGAAGGTGGGAAGAAGGTGGAACGCACGTGCTTGAGCATCGTTTTTTTCCGGGAAACTCTGCTGAGATGGCACATGTGCCCGTTCGAGCCTTGTCCTAGAAATGCGTGCGAGTCACACGTGATTCTATCATCGTCAATGGTTACGTAGGCGGATAACAGGTCACGTTATTGACGTCATCACCTACCAGACATGTACCCTTCGATGCCGTTTTTTTTGGTGCATACAAAGCATATACAAAGCGAACGAGACGCGAATAAGATATGTTGGTACCACCAATTTTTGATACCAAGAGAAGGATTGATCAATTTCTCTCTTCAATCGCAATTTACAGCTTTTGCCTTTAAAAACAATATCCACAGTCGTTCTACTATGTGAACAAGGAAGACCATCGATGATGACCCTGATGCTGATTGTGGTTTGGTTAAGGAAAGGAGGCTAATTTCTTCAACCCATGTCGGAAGCACGGCTAAGCGTCTGTGGGGGTGTAGGGAAGACGAGTGAAAGCGAAGCAAAGGAGAGAAAAGCCTTATAGTGAATTCCACTGGCGGGTCTAGAGCGGTGTGCCTAATCCACGACGGAGCAACAAAATCCGTCGCGGAGCGATCCGATCCCCATCGGCCAGCGGAAAACAAACTCGCTCCGGCAGGGATTACAGCGGAAGTTGTCACACGCATCCGGTTGCCCCTGTTGCCAACCTTACGTTGGACTACGTTAGCCCTCGCACAAATGTATGCATACCTCTTCCTCTGAGTACGTGTGTACTACTTCTTCGGCGTAGCCGTGCATTTTGGGGCGTTTGCAAGGACTCTTGAAACAGTTCCTTAAATGACGTTTTGTACAGCACGTACGACTCTTCTTCGCTGCTGCCGCTTTCCGATGTAGAACTCTTGCTGTCGCTCAGAGCGAGGAGCAGTCCCCTGTAGGGTCGAACGACGCCATTCCAAAATATGTAAACAAACGCCCATGGTTATCAGACAGCGCCTAAAGAAACGCTGAAAAAAAAATCGCCGTGCTCGGCTGATCCGGAAATGACGACACCATATAGCTGGAGTTCCGGCAGAATCCGGCTCTACGAGACGGATCAACGCGGAGCGCTCCGTCCCGGAGCAAGTTGCCCCAAATCGCCCAGTGGAACATGCGAACTTGCTCGGGATCCGCCAGTGGAATTCAAATTCTCGGCCGCGGAGCAAAAAAACTTGCTCCAGATCCGCCAGTGGAATTCGCCATTAGTGGAGGGCCCCAAAAAATTTTGACCGCCTGGTTGTTCTTTATCGCTCACCGACAACGCGCAGTACACGGGCCTCTGGCGTTTTCGCCTCCATCGAAAATGCGACCGCCGCGGCCGGGATCGAACCCGCGTTTGATGCGTCGGGGCGCGTTCCGCACACACGAGCACTCGCTCCCCACACATTCCAACGTCACCGCCACACGCTGACGTTGATGCCAGAAGGAACGCTTGGTTGTAAAGTCCTCGTGTTGGTGTGCGTGTTGTGTTCGTGTGCGGCGCTAACACGAGTTACACACAAACCTCCGCTAGAACAGAAACGTAACCCAGATTGTAACCAGCCAGATCTAACCAACGCCAAATCAAAACCAACGCGTAACCAACGTGTACGGCCAGGTGTAACCAACGCGACCGCCTGGCGGCTTCCCATTGGCACGAGCTCCGACGGATTTTGCGCATGCGCTTGGTGTTCATGGCCTGCTGCTTGGCGAAGGTACGCATCCGATGCCGTCGGGCATATTCTTGTTGCTGCTCACCACGTCGACGCTCACCACGGGCACGCTGTCGGTCTTCATCGGAAAATCTTTGAAAATCTCCTTGGTCCACAACCGTCGGATGATGCACGGTCCACGTGAGTGGCTTCTCATCGCCTTCTTTGACCGCTCACGCTACTGCTTAAAGGGCAACTCCGGCGATTTTTCAGTGTCCACTGGTCGCAATGAAATTTTCAGTATATATTCTTCTCGGTACTGTACTAATATATGCCAAGTCAGGCGGATGTAGGTCATTTATTTTCTCTGTAAATGAATTTTAAATTTTTTTAGCGGATTCTCACGCGGGCCGCCCCGTGTTTTTCACGTCATCACCTCCGCGCTGCCTACCCGAGCCAGAGGGCCTTCAAAAGCAAAAGAGTGCGATACTTCAGCGCTCATATCGCAGGTGTCAAGATCGGAAAAGCTGGCATGACTCAATATATTGCCGGATGGCCTCGCCGCTGGCATTTCTTCGGTGCCAGTTCCATATTTCTGGTGACGGGAAGGTTGTGACGTCACCGCACACGGTCGTCGAAGCATCTACGCGTTTCGGCTTCGGTTTGAAAACGACTTTCAGTTGCTTATTTAAAATTATTGTTGCGTTTCTGAGCCAACTGAACCACCCTGGCGGTTACAGGACTACTAGTACCATTGGAAAATATTTATATCAGAACATGGTGAAAAAAACCGCCGGAGTTGCCCTTTAAGACGGGTTTTTTTTACATGCACGGTGCTCTTTAGTAAAGAAAAAAAAGTGGTCGCATATCTGCTCGCTTCGCTGGAAAGGACGTCGAAACACGGTAGTATTCTGCCGCCTGTGGTATGTAACACCATCTCTTCTCCCCCCCTCTCACCCCTCACGCTCTTCTCGTCCCTTCCCACTCCTCTCATGATGGATGCAATTGAGGTTTTCTCGAATTCAAATTTCCCGCGTTCTCCATGCTGTCACGCCATCCGTTGGGGCCTTTCATTCCATTTGGCCTAAAGCCGGCTACAGAGCCGCGGCTTCTGCCGGCTTGTTTTGAGCGCGTAGCGTCTCCTCGACACCATTTCTAAGGCGTTGATTTTTCATTTACTAATGTAAAAGCCCGCCCAATGCTTTATTAAAGGAGTACTGACACGAATTCTTGACATTCTCGTATTATTGCTGTAAATGAAAGCACTGGCGTGGAGAACCCCAATAAGAGTACCATAGTGCCTCGCAACGCAATGAATATATTTTTAATACGGCTCCCTTAAAAGCCGACTTTCGGTTTCGAGTTCGAGGGTGCGGTTTCCTAGTGACGTGTAAACCGAGGTGTAAAAACCTCCTTGGTGTCAACATAGCCGGGCGTACGTCTGAGTCACGTAGAGAGCAGTTTGTGATAGAGCCGCTGCAACTCTGTCGTCTGTGGTCAATTACACGTGGGGCACGCAAACAACGACAATTTTACGGTCGTCCAGTGACTCTGACAGCGATTTTCGCTATTTTTACTAGACTGTGTTGATACGTCATCGTAGTGTCCATAGCGCTGGGGCTCGCTTGCAGTGCTGGGCGACGAAAACTTTAAAGCCAAGTTCAAATATATTGTTCGTGTTTCCTGGCTTCCGTGTGCGGAGGGCGTTAACAATACATGGCTGGAAAACGAAAAATGTACGTTTTGAGCCGCCGCCATATCGTGTCAGTACTCCTTTAAGTAAACGCTGTCGATCACGGTTATGTACACGTATTTTGCCTCAAATAGGCCTGAAGTTTCCATTGTGCTGTGTAATGTCGACGTGCATGACGCGTGACCCCGTGCCACCAGTGCTAGCAGCTCGCTTATGGTTTTGGCCGGGCTGTTGAATAGGGTGACAGACAGACAGACAGACAGACAGACAGACAGACAGACAGACAGACAGACAGACAGACAGAGTTTCTTTCGCGTTTAGGTGGCCCATTAAAGGCTGTTGCCTTTTATATGCCTCTTCTGGCCAGCTAAAGGGCAACGTACAGGTGCTGACAACCTCCCTATTAAGCAGTGTCAACCCCACATGAAAACGGGACGGAACACCGCCGGCACTTACCAGGTGTGGAGTCCACCTGCGGAGTGCACCTCGCATTCAGATTCAATTCGGTCGACGCGGCCATGTCGACACACGCAAATTTAAAGCGCTAAGAAGCTGCTGTCACAGAAAATCCGGGGTCGGCATAGGCATCTAGAGTGGGAATGAATAAATGAATGAATGAATGAATGAATGAGTCTTTATTTCCTTTGTCAAAAAAGGAGGGGACGGGACTAAAAGCCACACAGGTGGCTTGACAAGGGTCCCGACTCCCTATTACATGGCAGTGCAGTGGTAGCTACACTTTAGCTAACAAAATAACAACGAATTATTACACACTCGACGCAAACATGAAACTGAATGGATACATATATCGGTACATTGCAAAAATAAGAAACACATCGTTTAACACATCACAAAAAAAATGAAAATAGAGCGTAAGTTCATTCCTGCGTGCTATGTAATTCTGTGGTGATCTTGCCCATACAGTAATGCTTGATACCTTTATTAGATGCTACTGAAGGATCGAAGTCATTATTTAAGAGTAGATTGAATAGTTTAGGCACTGTGTAACTCAATGACTGCGTGCAACCGTATGCCCAAGGGGTGGGCACAGCCCACCGTTCCTTGAATCTGGTATCCTTGGTAGACCTATTTTTTTTCAGCTTTGCTAAAGTGACAATGTAGTTTTCTTTATTTCGCAGGAAACACCGGTACATCAGTGTTAACCTGTAGTCAAATAAACTAAATACAGGCATAATATCATATTTAGGAAAAAGTTCAACCGTAGAATAAAGGTAAGGTACATTTGCTATATAACGGATATTTTTTATTTATTTATACAAGTACCTGCAGCGCCACGAGGGCATTATTGCAGGGGGGGTAACACGAGAAGAAAATCAACATACAGACATCTGTGGTTACACAAATACAAAGATCATAAAATGAGCTAATAACAAAGCGGTATATGCAGTAAGGAAAAGTGGCAACACACAATTCAGGCACAATATCTCCAAGAGAAGAAAAAGAAAAAACCGCAAAGGCAAGGGGCAGCTAGTTTATAGCTCACGGGAAATTTGAATGTAAAAACGATTGGAACTGGGATAATGTTTTACAATCAGCTATACCCTTAGGAAGTCTGTTCCAATGCATGGAGGTGTGCGGAAAGAATGAATATTGAAATACATTAGTGCGACATCGCGTTTCAAGTACCTTACAGTCATGATCACAGCGCGTAGAGATGAAGTGAGGGGGAAAAATATACAAGCTTTTGTTAATACCTGTGAGATCAGAGTAAATTCTGTAGAAAAGTTCCAATTTCGTTGCTAGGCGGCGTTGGGCTAGGGGTTTCCAGCCAAGGTTGTCTTTGACTAATGAAATGCTGCTTTTAAAGCTGTAATTACCAGAGACAAACCTGGCTGCGCGATTCTGGATACGTTCAAGTTTATTCACAAGACAGAAGGTGTCAGGATCCCACGCAGCGCAAGCGTACTCAAGTATTGGACGAACATTCGTATTGTAAAGTTGTTCTTTAACGCTCCTGGGGGCTTGGTGAAAATTGCGTCTAATGAGGTTTAGCATTCGGGAAGCTTTTAAGGTTACATGTTCAATGTGTCTAGTCCAGGACAGATTTTCTGAAAAATAAACCCCAAGGTATTTGTAATGCTGTACCCGTTCAAGTGATATATCGTCCAAATGATATTCCGATCTCACAGGCAAACGTTTGCGGGTAAAGGATATAAATTGACATTTAGCACCATTCAAAGACATGCACCATGTGGAACACCAAGTTTGAATTGTGTTTAAATCGATTTGGAGACTAATAATATCGTGTTCGTTTATTATGTTCCTATAAATGACGCAGTCATCTGCATATAATCTGACATTGCATTGAAGACCCTGCACAATATCATTGATATAAATCAAAAATAACAAAGGCCCCAAAACAGATCCTTGCGGCACGCCAGAAGTAACGGTTATTCCAGTTGACCTAATGCCATTAATCATAACATGCTGTGTTCTTTCGGAGAGGTAATTTTTAATCCAATCGACTATAGCAGGATGTATACAGAGAGATGATAATTTATGCAGTAACAGATCATGAGGAACAGTATCGAAGGCCTTTCTGAAATCCAAAAAAATGCAATCTACTTGAAATCCAGAATCATAGGAGTAAAAAGATCATGGCAAAATTCAACCAACTGCGTTGTGCAGGACAAGCCAGACCTGAATCCATGTTGAGCATGTGAAAAGAAAGCATTGTTTTGGAGGTGTTTCATCACAGCACTGTAAATGATATGTTCTAAAGTTTTACAACATACAGAAGTTAGCGAAATCGGTCTATAGTTCTGAATGGAATGCTTGGGACCACTTTTATGAATGGGAACAACACCTGCTGTTTTCCATTGTGTTGGTACAGAACTGCTGTGCAGAGATTTATTGAACAAGACGACTAAGAAATTAGCAATCTCATGAGGGCATGCTTTGATTACCTTGGTTGGTATGCCATCAGGACCCCCAGCTGAATTGTTTCTCAGATTACTAAGCAGCTTAAGAACACCATTGTACGTAACAGTAACCATGGGCATATTCTCGTAGGGTAAATCTGGCGTTACAGGAAGTTGATTAGCGCACGTGTTGGAAAACACGGATTTAAAATAGGAGTTACAAGAGCTAGCCTTCTCGTAATCATCAAACACTGCTTCTCCGTTGACTAAAAGATTTGGTATCGCGTTCACCTCTTTATTGTTCACTTTAATAAATTTCCAGAATTCTTTTGGATTATTTTTGAAAGCTACATCGAGCGAAGAAATGTATTTCTCCTTTTTTACTTTAATGGAATATTTTATTTTGTAGCTTAAGTCACGCATTTGTTCAGAAACACTCTGTTTGCGATTTTTTAAATAGGCTGCGTAGAGGCGGCGTTTCCTGCTAATTAAAGTTCGAATTTCCTTGTTTACCCATGGTTTATCATTGCGGCGTCGACTTGTTACGAGTTTAGAAGGGATGTATTCTTCAACTAAATTCATCAATTTATCACGGAAAACAGACCACAATTCATCAATGTTGAGTGACTCGGCGACTACACAGAATTCAGGGTAGAAAAGACAAAGTTCTCGAGATAATGACGCATAGTCACCTCGCTCATAAAAATAAACTTTTCGAGGTTGTTTGTGGGCTGATTTTAGTGATGTGTTACTGTAAGTGGCAACGACGCAGTCGTGGTCACTAATGCCTGGGATGACAACCACATCATAGAGCAACGACGCAGAGTTAGCAGAAATCAAATCCAGCATGCTGGCAGAAGAGTGACCTTGCCTCGTGCACTCGGATACGAATTGAGTCAGATCATTTGTCGTGATAAGCTCTGAGAAAGAAGAGGATAGTGAACTCGAGTCGGAGAACACAGGTTTACCATTATTCCAGGCAACCAGAGGCATATTAAAGTCTCCTCCAAGAATAAAGTCGCAGTTAATGGTATTTAAAAAACGTGATAACTCATCAAATGATTCTGGGTTAGTCGAGCTAGGAGATCGGTAGAAGGAACCAAGTGCAAAGCATTTACCATTGTTAAGTCGGACCTTGCACCAAACGGATTCTGAATGATGAAAAGTAGCGGACAGTTCACCACTCTGTAGAAGTTCATTAATGAGAATAAAAACACCGCCACCTTGTGTGTTCCTATCAGATCGGTATACATCGTAACCAGGAGGAAAGACTTCAAAATTAGCAATGGAATCATGTAACCAAGATTCACTTCCAATTACTATAGAGGGTTGCGTAGTAGACAACAAAGTAGCAAATTCATCCACTTTATTTTTGAGGCTGCGGCAGTTTACCAGCAGCAAAGTTAGAGATAGGTTGTGCGGAGGGACAGATTTAGAATTTGCGCTTGCGGCTTTTTGATTAGCAAATTGCTTGCCACGTAGCTATCTCTTGAGTTCCGTCACCCTATCTTCTGCACTGTCATAAACAAACGTTTTATTACCCATATGAAGCTTATCTAAGCGTAGCTTGAAAGGGAGTTTCAGACCTTGAGCATATTCAGTCAACTTTGAGCGCGCACGCCTAGTAGCAGGAGAGAAATCCTCGCGAATTACATAGTCTTTATCCTTTAGCCTTGATCTGGAATACAAAATTTGTTCCTTAACTTTAAATCTAGAAAATGAGATGATAATCGGTCGGTTCCTTCCTTCACAGTACTTTCCTAATCTGTGGGCACGTTCAATATCTTGTGTTGTGACAGTCTGATCAAGCTCTTCCTTAAAAAACGCGAGTGTATTTTCCTCGGATTCGCGCCAGCTTTCATTTGCATGGTCAGGCAGCCCAAACACTATCAGATTGTTCCTGCGAGACCTGTTGCTGCTATCCTCGAGAGACGTCCCGATTTTAACCAGTCTCTGTCGATTTTCAGATGAGCTTTCTTTCACTGCAAGAAAGTCGCCCTGGAGAGCAGCAACGGTACTCTGCAGTTCCTGAAAGGAAGCAGCAAAAGCAGACTGCTGTTCCTTTACTTCTTCTAGCTCAGCGAAAAAAACGCGTCTGACCCTGCTCTAGCCTGCGAACAATTTCATAAATGCCTTCCAGACTAGCACTTTCGCTTTTACTTCTTGTAGCCGAACCAGGGCCAGGGTTTAGTTCCACGTCTCCGGAGAGCAGTAAGAGCAATACATCAAAGACGCGAGAGGAAAACACACGCAAACACATGCACTTTTTCACACACTGAAATAGGCAGTCGGGGCACGACACCGCTATCAAACAACGATTTGAACATCGGTAACAAGATTCAGGGTTTCGGTAACTAACCTGCGCGAAAAGGCGAGGTAAGCTCATGTCGGCAGCGATGTCACGCCCCCAGCAGCAGTCCGTCGAAGTGATGCTTTAGTAGAGCCACCGCCCCCGCTGTATCAGTTGACGAAGGTAGTTGCCAGGCCAGATGCTTGAAAGAATCCAACGTTGGCACTTGCCTGTCGTTTACCAGAGGAAACAACGTCACCATGGGATCACACGCATCTGACCGGAACGTAGAATATGAAGACGGTGGCAGGCCTCCGCTCACATTGAAGAAACCAGGCAACGGAATCAGCAGGGTTCCGATAAGAACCTGCGCGAAAAGGCGAGGTAAGCTCATGTCGGCAGCGATGTCACGCCCCAGCAGCAGTCCCTATTATCTATTGAGTGCGTGAGTGCACAAAATTCAATTTTCCAGAGCTCGGACTTTAATCTGAATATACGAGAAAACGTTATCCTGTTAAGAGGCGGCAATGGGAAAGGCGCCCTATCACTCCAGAGCGTTCACTCAAAGGCGAAGCGTACGCATTCTCCAACTTTTTTGTCAGATCCCAGACGCAGGCAGAGATTCACTGTAATACACCAGCAACAAAAGTAGTGCGCTAGTTTATCGTGGAAAAAATTGGCCGCGTATCTGCGTGCTTCGCTGCAAATGTCGTCGAAAGACGATAGTCTTCTGCCAGCCGTACTACGCTGCGTGAGGTATGGACGACATCTGGCAGCGCCGTCGGGAAACATGAGCCTGTGCAGAATCCCTGGGCAACCGCCAGGTGGCAGCACCAAATCGTCGGCAGAGGTCTTTTTTCGTGCATAGCGTCGCATTTTTAGCGCAGCCTAACAAACACTAGGGTCTTTGGAATTACGTATCTGTGTATTTTCTAGTAAACGAACACAGCACCTAATACTTACGTATTGATGTTGAGCCTCAGATATTCGTAATATTTGCTTTTTCATCGACAATGTTCACAACTATGAGCGCACCTACCACTTCAATATGGTTCGGCGTTAGGCAAGTGCCTAAACTTTGGCCGTGTGGCTGAATCGGGCGACAGACAGACAAACAGGAAGACAGACCAAAGTTTCTGCGTTCAGGTATCGCAAGAAAGACTATCGTCTTTAAAAAAATAACCTCTGGCCCGGAGTTGTGTCTGGTGTCTGGCTACCACCAGACATAACTCCGGGCCGTTAAGAGGGCTCACGAAAAAGCGGAGGCTCACGGGCTTCCCGTCCCAACGTGGGTGCGGACTCAATAAACTTATTTCCTGCTCCTCTGGTTTTCTACGAGGAGATGGCGCACACCGTACCTGACCGCCGCCTCCTCGTCGCGTTTGATGGCCCGGAGCTGGGCGTCCACGGTGGCTTGGTTGCCTTCTAAGCCACCGAGTCGGTGGTTTGGGTGTTCACGCTCAGCCGAATACAACGTCTGCCGCTTCGGTCCATAGCGTCTGTCACAAAGCACGACGGAACGACGAGAGTGGCGGAATTGACAACCAAATTCTTTATCTCAATTGCGGTCCTACGAGACAAGACAGTTCTTCTAATTGACACTTAACTTCCTTCTCGCGAAAGCGATGGCTGCACGAGAATAAACTACATGAGGTAGCATTATCACTATGCCGACACGCGCATCTCATAATAAAATCCCGCATACCGCAGCGACAACGTGATGGGATGCCTATTGAAAATTAAAATTAAAATAAATTTTGCATGCCACATTCGAATGCTGAAGTCAAGTTATAGTGATCGCGACTATCAATAACACCATAGAAACTCCTGCAGTGGGACAGAAAAAAAAAAGCGTGAAGCTTAGTGCGTTCGCTCTGCTTTATAGCACATAATAACTGGACGGAAAGACGAGAAATCGTGTACAGGACAAGCTCGTCAAGTATGCTACACCGCTACTGTTAATAATAAGAGGTCGTGCTTAATAGCGAGTGAGCCGCCTCAAAATTAACGTTCACGCTCAAAGAAAACCCAAAGTGCATAAAGCCTGATGCGCTCAAAGATTCCGGAACCAAGACCTCACAATGTTAACAGGGATAAAGCGGTACCTTCGCGGGAGCGTGGGTGAAGGACGCCATTGAGACATCGATCGCGCAGATGAATGGGCCCACATCCCCTTGCTCTAGTTTTGTACTGCGCTCAAGAACCTTGAATAGTATGCGGGTGCATAACGACAGTACCCGTATACGGTGTCATATTTTTTACGGGAAGTTCATCAAAGGAACCCTAAACCGGTACTTTAGAGTTGTTTATACTTGTCAGGTATTCTTTGGGAAACCTCTCTTGGTTTCTTTGGCCTTTTCACGTTCGTGTTCACTATTACAAAATTAAAGGCAAGTAAACTCTTCCCAGGAGAACGTTCACGCCAACAAATAGCGCGCGAAGTCCACGTTTGGTTTCTTGTTCATATTCTGGTAAAATTGGCCGAATAAGAATTCTTTTTCTATTGGATTCTATTGAGTGTCGGGCTTCATTAAACCACGATACCTGTCATATTTACCCGAGAATAACTAGCCGTGGCTTAAAAGATGTTCATAACAACTCATCACGCCACGCGTATAGGGCGAAAACTTTAGAGTGCCGTCGCCGCCTATGCTTATTTTTTCTAGTTTTGTAGCCTACCGAGCATCTTCTCCTCGCAATTTTACTGTGTTAAAGTAAAACAGGGAGTCAACTAATACAAGGAAACTTGCTTTTCTCTTTAGCAACCTTTTAAACCCCAACTCTCTCGAAGAAAGGCGGGGGTTTGGTATTGTGGCTATGGCATCTGACCCGAAGGTCGCGGGGTCGAATCCCGGCCGCTGCGGCCGAATTTCGATGGAGGCGAAGTGCCAGAGGCCCGTGTATAGCGCGACGTCAGCGCACGTTAAATAGCCCCAGGTGAACGAAATTTGCGAATCTCTCCACTGGGGTGCCTCTCATATTCATATCGCGATTCTTAGACGTAAAACCAGAGCAGGTAATATCATTTCACTAACGCTCGACCTCAATTTTGTTGAAACAAGGAAGAGACAACTTCAAATTTTGCCGCAGTTGCGTACTCGTGAATAATTGATTGATTTGTGGGGTTTAACGTTCCAAAACCAGCTATGATTATGAGAGACGCCGTTATGGAGGGCTCCAGAAATTTAGACCACTTGGGGTTCCTTAACGTGCACTGACATCGCACAGTGTACAAGAGCCTCAACGTTTCGCCTCCAGCCGCGCCACGGTGGTCTAGTGGTTGTGGTACTCGGCTGCAAATCCGAAGGTAGCGGGATCGAATCCTGGCCGCGGCGGCTGCATTTCGATGGAGGCGAAATGTTGAGGCCCGTGTGCTGTGCCATGTTAGTGCACGTTAAATAACCCAAGGTGGTCGAAATTTCTGGAGACCTCCACTACGGCGTCTCTCATAATCAAAGCTGATTTTGGGACGTTAAACCCCATAACTCAATCAATCAACATTTCGCCTCCATCGAAATGCAGCGGCCGCGGCCGTACTCGTGAATAAGAGCGATGGTGAACAATCTACGTTCAACCGTTACTACAGCGTGAGGACGCAATTTCTCGCGCCCTATGGAAATTACGGCGTAAAAGGTGGTCGAAATGGAAGGCAATGAAAACCACAACCTTGAAGTCATGGCGCCCAGCAAACACGGACGAAGAAGAGAACGAGACGGCACACAGTTTGAAAACCACAACTTGACGAGGTAGGTAAGCCGTTAAGGCATCGCAGCTCGAAATTTGAGGCCGCAGGTGAAGATCCCGGATATGACTGCCAGCCGCACTTCGAAGGAAGCGGCTGATCCGAAGGTAGCGAGATCGAATCGCGGCCACGGCGGCTGCATTTCGATGTAGACGAAATGTTGAGACCCGTGTGCTGTGCGACGTCAGTGCACGTTTCCGAAACTTCTGTCGAAATTTGAGGCTGGGTCCTGGTTCTGGCTTAAGCCTTACGGGCACTCAGAAATGAATTCTCACATGGGAACTCTCGTCACGGACATTTCGCAATACGAAAGGCGCGTCTGTCGTCCAAACCAGACATGCTGGCACATGGCGTCCAACGTTGTGCGCGTTTATCAGGACAGTCGCGGCGGATGGGCGAGATAGTATCTGTGGTCTATCACGTGCTGGACACTCCGGGTTATTCCCACGACCTATCTTATGAAGATAATGTCGGGTAAGCGTCGCGCAATGTATCAGTCGGAGGCGAAAAAACAGTCTGGCATGGGAAGGGAGTGATCTTACGGGTCGCATGAAACCCGAACTATTTGATGAACTCGACAGCCAAACAAACATCTCATCTCTCTCATATGAGGAACAGTGATCGTCGAAAACCAACAATGCGTAAAAGCTGCTCAGTCCAACGGTGATGTGACTCGCAATATGAAAGAATCGGTACAGTGCACGTTGCAATGATCACAGTAGAGTGACGCGTAACGTATCTCGCAGACCAAAGGATCCAATGTACCTCGTGGGTCGCGGTCCTAAATGCGCTGTTATTTTTCACGCATACGTGCCGCGGTCCTCTATTGTAGGTCACGCAGTAGATTTTAGGCTAGGTACCCACCCTCGTGGAGCCGCAGCCTGCTGGCACATCAAAAGAAGGCATATAAGGCAAACATGAAGACCCCATATTTGGCTTCAGTCAGCGTCGTCCTTAGCTCTCGATTGAAAATGGCAGTGCCGCTTTATGTAGCCATAGGTCATCTACCCTTATTCCTGACGACAGACGTACTGAAGCAATACATCGAGAAAGATAGAGTGTATTTAGGCAAACAATCACGTCTTGGTTAGATTAGCACGGATGCTTAAGGGAGCTTCGTAAGAGCGATTGCAGCTCGCAGTCACGGCTATTGTCCAGGTATTCCAGGAACGCAAACTGCATTTTGTGCAGAGAGGCTCGCAACAATAAGCGTACCGAATTGTTCTCTGTGTATGAGAGTATTGCGTCAGCGCAGGGCCACCGAACCTTCTTCGAGCTTGAAGCCAAAGTTCATCGCAAGGCGACACTTTCTTCCACCGTGAATTGTATCACTTCGTTTCATTGTGGACCAGCCTCTCAGTGAATAACATACACGTAGGATGTCGTGCCACAAAGAATGAAGAAAGGGAATGACATCGAAGGCCGCCGAGGAAAGTACTTCGACGGGACAAAAAAATATTGCCCCCGACAATCGAGATGTTCTCGGTGATTACGTGGTGTATATATAGGTGGGCTCTGCGATATACGCTCAAGGCGGCTTCGCCTTGATTCGGGGCAAGATCGCTTCAAGGTTGCGACGGTTGAGGTGGAGTTCATTCCCTGCGAGGCAATTTCTCTCTTCGTCGCGATGCTCAAGTCGCTTTTCATTTTCGCCTCAGTCTGCTTTACACGGAATTCAAGGAAACGCCGCGAGGAAAAAGAATGATACAAAACATTGTAACACCGCCTGCGTTTTCCTCATAAGGCTTCTTTTTTTTTTGTCGTGATTATTATAAGTTGAAACACTGTTGTTGGCGGTATCACATAAATAGCCATATCAGAGAGCTGCACAGTGAAGAGGAGTATGCAAACAATTGCTTGCTCTTTCTTTTCTTTTTATTTCTCGCGTATGGAAGTGCCTGAACATTTGAACCTGATTTCTTGCATTCACCACTTATACATTGTCGATAACGAGTGTTCGTTATATCGACCACGTACTGCTAAAGATCTGTGCACTATGCGATATCAGTTGTCGTTGAAGAAGCGCTCGCGGTCGAAATTTGCGGAGCCCTCCATTACGAAGTCTCTCGTTATCATATCGCGGTTTTGGAGTGTAAAACCTCTGGAATTGTTCATAGCATCTTCGTAGATGCCAAGAATATCATCATTCAAGTGTGTAATAACGGCGCCAATTAGTGTAAGTATAT
>JABSTT010004776.1:0-21180 GCA_013339685.2 Hyalomma asiaticum
AAGGTTGATTGAAATTTCCTCTTTCTGCATCATCGTCATTGCGACCATATTAAGTGGTCAAGAATAATGACAAAAAAAAACGAAGCTGTATTGGGCCACCCATGTAGGGGCACTGCTCAAAGGAAAAAATCCACGCATCTCCACCAAGTCGAGATGCGTGGACTAACACCACGACCCTCTCGTAGAGGCTGCGTGACGCTCTGCGGAGCTCCGCCCTCGGAGGTGAGTGCGAGTGCGAGTGAGTGCCAATGAGTGTGAGTGGAAGTGAGTGCGAGTGAGTGCCAATGAGTGTGAGTGGAAGTGAGTGCGAGTGCGAGTGAGTGCCAATGAGTGTGAGTGGAAGTGAGTGCGAGTGCGAGGGAGTGCCAATGAGTGTGAATGGAAAGTGAGTGTGAGTGGTATGTATGAATCCAATACATACATACATACCACTCACACTCACTTCCATTCACACTCATTGGCACTCACTCGCACACTTCCACTCACCACTCACTTGCACTCGCACTCACTTCCACTCACTTCAACTCACACTCATTGGCACTCACTCGCACTCGCACTCACTTCCACTCACACTCATTGGCACTCACTCGCACTCACCTCCGAGGGCGGAGCTCCGCAGAGCGTCACGCAGCCTCTACGAGAGGGTCGTGGTGTTAGTCCACGCATCTCGACTTGGTGGAGATGCGTGGATTTTTTCCTTTGAGCAGTGCCCCTACATGGGTGGCCCAATACAGCTTCGTTTTTTTGTCATTATTCTTGACCACTTAATATGGTCGCAATGTGCGCGCATAGAGTGTCCCCTCCTGAGGACGATGATGCAGAAAGAGGAAATTTCAATCAACCTTGCGACTGGACAGCCCCCTTTGCAGTGTTATCCACAATAAACTAGGGAATAACGAGTCGACACAAAGATCGCGCTGCGGTTCATCGCCGAGCGTGCACAAGGGTCAACAGCTCCGCAACCAGCAGACAGTGCACACTAAAAAAAAGGAGTCTGAACCGACTACCTTTGGGTGGTAAACCACTCGCTACACATATGATGACCTTTTTGGGGTTTGACTCTCTTCCAGCCAAAAGTTCCACGACTCCCTGCCAACAATGAGGTGTACACATTACTCCCAGTGGGAGAGTTGTCACGACTACCTGAGGATGTCTCGAAGTACCTCTTGGTAGTCAGAGTGACCCCTTTGCAAATAACATTGACTCCCATTCAGGTAGTTCTACGGCTACCTTTGTGAAAAAGATGGTGGTGTTTGACTCCCCTACTTGGAGTTGATGTAACCACTTTATGGTAGTCATTAAGACACTTCTCACCATCTGACATGACCCCTCTTAAGGTAGTCATTTGACCGTCACGGAAGGTTAGTGGTGGTATGCATGACTCTCATGCAGAGTTTTTGCCACTACCTTTTGATACCCAGTGGGACTCTTCCCGAGGTCCCCTAGGGTAGTCAAATTGCTCCTTAAGTGGAGCGCAGTGCACTTGAAAATGTTCTTGCTTGACATTAATGAAACTTAATAAGAACTTCATCTTGAAAACAGCACAACACAAGGATGAAGAAGAAACAATGGTACGAGCGCCCGTCCCGTCGTTTCTTCTTCGTCCTTGCGTTGTTGCGCTGTTTTCAAGATGAATACCCACCAACTTGCCGAAATCTCTGTTCTCCTAAACTTTAATAAGAACTTGTTGCTGAACGAGCTGGTGAACCATTTGACGACATTTTATTCTAGCACTAAAAAGACAAAAACAGTTCCCTCTCATGAGTTTGTCTTTTTAGCGCTAAAATGAAGATGTCGTCAATTAACGAAACTTGCCGAGTTTATATATCACTGTAAAAAAAGGGCTGTCATATGACAGGAATATAACCCTTTAACTTTTGATGCCAGCAAGTTTTCGTAATGGCATTATTTCTTGCTGAAGCCATAGTTAGATACATTACCATGCTGTGGAATGAGACCAGTTTTGAAAGCGTAGTGCTCTTTAACACTACCAGTCCTGTACCACCGCATAATGTTATTGAAGCCATAGTACCTATCAACGTTGCCAATAGTGTACCATACACAGGCAAACTTTTATACCTGTTATGTACTGATACTGCGGTCGCAGTTACACCCTGCATGTAATGGTTGTGGTCACAGGTAAATTGTGACCACAACTGTCACATACAGGACGCAACCACAATATCAATACATAACAAATTAAAAACATTTCACTGTGTTACAGTCACATACAGGACATAACCTGCAACCCATGGTGCCTGCAATGCCTTTGTATGGTTGCTGTTTGTATAGCAGCTTTGTTGAATAATTAATGTGTCAGGAAGTAGTGCACCACATGGCAATAAGAGGAAAAGAATCACATATGCAAGCAACTAACACAGATGGTCTTGTGCTATTTCAGTGTGCCATGTAGCATTCCTTTGTATCTGTAGGCCTACCATGCACTTGCACAAGCTCATAGCTCAGCAGTCTAGGTAAGATGAAATTAAAACAAAAATCACAGAAAGGTCAGCGGAGAGATGTCCTTATTTCAAGACTACAAAGTGACTGTACATTTGTCAGAAGGCAGGCAGGCAGGCACAGAACTTTATTTTTGTCCTGAGAAACTGCAGAAGAACAAACCACTAGCAGAGTCCCGTTTCTTGCTCAGTGCGGCCTTGAGCCTTCGACTACCTGAAAGTGAAAAGCAGGAAAACAGACCATTAGCTCAAGCCAACAAAAAACAACAACCCCTTTAGTCATAAGTTATAACTGGCTGTCAAAGAACTTGTCTGATTCTTCTGCATTTCTTTTTAAGATGCTGCAAACTAGCCATAAATTAACAAAGATAAAAGGATGATCATGTCTGCACCTTTCTGAAAGTCATACTAATTATCTAATATTTACTGCTATATTTACTGCTATATTTACAGGAAACACAACGCTGGGTTTGCTTAGAGGAAAAAACACTGCTTGCAGAGGATGCACTTCCTTAATATGGCCATATGTAGAAACACAGTGCATTTTAAATGTGACTGGGACCACACTATATGCACAAAACACAATAACTGTTCATCTTCGTAAATATCACAGAACCAAAACGAAAAGACACATACCAGGAAGACATGGGACAAAGTGCTGACTTCAACCAACCGTTGGTTTTGGTTCAGCTTGCATATTTATGGGATACCCCTTCAATAACATCAAGATAAAACAAGCAGACCCCGCTGATATCACAAGTGCCACAGCATCATTAACACGAGATCAAGCGTTCACTCCTTAGCTAGTGATAATCATGCCCCTTGTTTGTTAGCAAAATACAGAGTGCTAACGGGCGCAAAGCCCACCCGGTCAATCTCCCGAGCTTCTGAGTCCACATGCCATTCTATTCCGGCATCTGCGAACCGCAGAGGTTTGCCCGTAGAGCAGATTACAGCCACAGTCTCGGCAGTGCAGCGCCAAGGGACCCGACATCAGTCTTGTCACGTTATAGTGGTGCTCCTTGAGTCTTTCATTTAAGCACTTGCCGGTCTGGCCTATGTACCTTCTCCCGTAGGATAGTGCAATGGGAGGCAGGTTCAGTGTTTACTCTCTCGCATATCCTAGCTAACTTTTGAGACAGGTAAAGACAACATGAATGCCCGTGCAATTACCCACCATTTTTAGATTGTGGGAAATCATGTGGGAATATCGGATGACATTCAGATCTCTTTTCTTTCATTGTGGATTTTTTCTTGAGCTTCAATGGGTTCTTAAGCCTCAGCAGCAGGCTTTCAGCCACTGCTGACAGCATGGGCATAGGGTATCCAGCTTTTGTTAGGTGTTGCCCTTGAGTACTGAGGCTGCTCTCCACTCTATGAGCACAAGACCTCTGCAGTACGCAGTTCAAAGTTGACTGAATAAGAGCTCTCTTTGTTAGTTTCGAATGAGCTGATCTAAAAGAACTAGTGTTCTTTTTTTGCACGTGGCCGAAATTCTGAGCAAACGTCCTCTTTCGTGAAATAGAAACCTAGATCAAGAAATTTGCTAAAGTTTTGAACAGGCACTTCATGCGTAAGCACCAAAGATTTAATGTGCTTGAAAAGACGGACAAAGTAAGTGAAACCATCCTTTGCAAAATCATTATCCAGGGCAGGTAAGAAAACAATAAAGTCATCAACAAAACCATAAATATTTCCAGTACCAGTGCCTTTTAAATCTGACAACAGTGTGCCAACTTTTGAAAGATGTATATCGCTGAGCACATACAGGAACATACATATCGCATAAGTATATTTCAAGCAAACTGACAGCAATTCTATAAAATCAGCTGTGCACATTCCAATCGCGTTTCGAAAACTAGGTAACTTCGCCATGTGCCTCGATGTCATTCCCGGACACTTGTCATTCACCCATTTTGTGGTAATGAATAAATGAGATCCTTAACATCAACACAAAAGGCTGACGTAAGCCTGGTCCTGTTAGGGTCTCAAAAGTGCGTAACCTGTTGAAAATTTTTTGCCCTGAAAGGGTCGTCAATCTTTAGGATGAACAGCTTGGTTAGTAAGGACTCGGAAGCATGTTCCTGCCACGATCCGCGTTCAGAAACTGCTACCCTGAGAGGGCAGTCAACTTTATGAGTCTTAGTGGTAAACAGTTAGCACTAAGCTTCTGAACGCAGATCATGGTAGCAACATGTTTCCAAGGCCTTACTAACCAAGCTGTCCAACCTGAAGATTGACGAACCTTTCAGGATACAAACTTCTGAACAGGTTACACACTTTTTAAACAGTAACAGGACTAGACTTACCTCAGCCTTTCCTGTAGATGTTAAGGATCTCTTTTATTCATTGCCACAAGATGGCTTAATGACAAGCTTGCTGTAATGTATCGAAGCACATGGCGAGGTTAGTTTTCAAAATGCGACTGGAATGTGCACAGCTGATTTTATGGAATTGCTGTCGGTTTGCTTGAAATCTACTTATGCGAAATGCAATGATTTTATGCTTTCGCAGAAAGGCGGCACATGTATTGGTTCCTGTATCGACCCAGTGCTCAGCGATATACATCTTTCAAAAGTTGACACACCGTTGTCAGATTTAAAAGGCACTGGCATTGCAGATATTTACGGTTTTGTTGATTTTATTGTTTTTCTTACCGTCCCTGATAATGATATTGCAAAGAATCTTTCCCTTACTTTGTCCATTCTTTCAAGCACATTGGATCTTTTGGTGCTTACACATGAAGTGCCTGTTCAAAATTTTAACAAATTTCTTGATCTAGGTTTGTATTTCACGAAAGAGCACATTTGCTCAGAATTTCGACCACATGCAAAAAAAGAAGACTAGCTCTTTTAGATCAGCTCATTCGCAACTAACAAAGAGAGCTCTTGTTCGGTCAGCTTTGTCCTGCGTACTGCAGAGGTCTTGTAGAGCAGCCTCAGTACTCAAGCACAACACCTAACAAAAGCTGGATACCCTATGCCCATGCTGTCAGCAGTGGCTGAAAGCCTGCTGCTGAGGTTTAAGAACCCATTGAAGTTCAAGAAAAAATCCACAGTGAAAGAAATAAGGGATGTGACTGTCATCCCCCACTGCCACATGATTTCCCACAATGTAAAAAGGTGGGTAATCGTGAGGGTGTTAATTTTGTCGTTTCCGTGCCTCAAAATTTAGTTAGGACACGGAAGGCAGGAAACACTGATGACACGGATGACATGGTGTACTCCATTCCGCTATCGTGCGGGAGAAGGTACACAGGCCAGACCGGCAAGTACTTAAATGAAAGGCTCAAGGAGCACCACTATAAAGTGACTCCTGCTGTAATCCACTCTACAGGCAAACCTCTGTAGTGCGTAGATGCCGGAATAAAATGGCATGTGAAATCACTGAAGCTGGGGAGATTGACCGGGCGGGCTCATTGTGTGTTAGCGCTCCTTCTGTTTTGCTCACAAAGAAGGAACATGATTATCTATCAGTAGATAAGGAGTGAATGCTTGATCTCGTGTGAATGATGCGGTGGCTCTTGTGATATCAGTGGGGATTCTGTTTGTTTGTTCTAAGTTTTTTTTGGTTTCATCTTGATGTTATTGAAGAGGGTGTCCCATAAATATGCAAGATGAATAAAAATAAATGGTTAGTTGCAGTCAGCATTTGTCCTGTGTCTTCCTGGTCCGTGTTTTTTGTTTTTGTGCTGCTATACTTATGAAGATATGCATCACCAACTAGCCTGCCAGCAATCCTTATTGAAGTTCACAATAATTGGTCAGAAAATCAAGCTTGCACCTTTTCCTCATGGTGCTGCTGTATAGAAGTGGCATACAGAATCGTGTACACCATGCCACAAAACAATCTTGTGTTTTCCTTGTGCAACACTAATGGACTCCACACATTAAATAACTCACTGCCATTTACGGATTAAACTTTCAAAATACACTGCCTAGCACTATACGCTTCATTCAGAGCATATTTAATTGTTTTTCGTGGTCAGTCTGTAAAATGTTAAGGCACAAGTCAAGGCAACACCACGTACAGTTTGTTACCTTGGCGATTATTACCTCAAGGGAATAGCATAAAAACATGAGAACTGCTAGCTTTTAGCACATGTTAAAGGAAGCATACCATATGCGCATTTAAGTAGTACCGCAGTAAAAACAAGGAAGTTAGAGACGCTAAATTTTATGCGAAAATATGTAGCTGTATTGCTCGATAACTGTGGACTTCCTACTGTTGATTATTTGAGTATTCTTACTTTCTTTAATACCACTGTCAAAGGATTGGCATGCAGAATAGGCTTCCTTTGATGCTGAAATTTTTTTCCTATAGTGGCCTTGAAATTGGCTCTATTGCACCAGTATAGGGTAGTATCTGAAAGATAGCTCTAGTTCTTGCTTGTCGGAACAAAGGATCTTAAAAGGAAGAAGGTACGCGCATGCTGCAGATATGGTCAGCTTGCAGTAGGTCCTATGATGCTTTGCTTCAACATCTGTTTGTTCCCTTAAAGGCCACTGGTTTTACGTCTGATGCATGCGCTGCCCACCTCCATTTGTTTTTCTTTACAATAGAATACAGCTGAACCCTTTTATATTACACATGCACCAGGAAGCAGTTTTCGTGCTTTACAAGATGCCTCATAAGAAGGGTATTTCCTCATCCACCCTTATATTGATATGGGCATACTTCAACTAAACTGATTACAAAAAAAAAGGGGGGGTAAACCACAAAAAAATGTTTTAAAGAGTAATTTTTCTTTTAAGCAAAAAAAGAAGCAAGAAAAGCTTATAGCCTATAAGTCACTGGTCAAGCCTCTCCTTGAATATGCGTCAGTTGCATGGTCAACTCATCTTGCAAATGCCAAAGATAAGCTTGAGTCCGTCCAGCGAAAAGCAATCAGATTCATTTTTAATCGCTATGACCGTAACTTCTCCCCTTCAGAGCCCTACCACGTTTTATCGCTGAATCATTTAGAACGCCGACGACGTATGTGCGATGGGCTTATCATGTTACATAACATCATGCATGAATCTGTCAGCATAGCTACACCCATTTCTTTCACCGGTCATACTACCCAAGTGACCCGCCGATACAATCCGTTGAACATTGTGCCATTCAGATGTTATCTTGATTGTTATACTCTTTTTTTTCCGTGCACAGTTGAGACTTGGAACAACTTTGACATTTCTTTGAGATGGCTACCACATGCACAGTTTGTAAAACAAGTGTCCAATTAAGTATTTTGATGTTCTCTTTTTTTGTGCATTTCTTGTTACCACTCCTGCAATGCCTCAAACATGAGACAGCAGTATCTGTAAATAAATAAAAATGAATAAATTTTGAACTTACCAACGACATGGCTAAGGAAAACGACCTCTCATTTCGCCTTCACCGCAACACATCAGTGCGGGATCCGCATAGGCCGTCATTGCCGTCATCGAAAGTACCCTGCTGTGGCTACTCCAAGTCATAACACTTTTCGTCATAGATTTGAGTTCTCTAGCTTGCAATAACGCCGCGCTAAAATTGGAGTGATGCATTGTTTTAGCGCTATTGGCGTTTTAGCATGTCATTTATTGATGCTAGATTACTAAAATCTGTGATGAAATGTATCACATGGAGTAACAATAGCAAGGTACTTCGGATGAGAGGGTGCCTACATGGATCCCTCACTGATCGTGTCGTGTGATGAAGGCAAAACAAAGAGAAATTTTCCATAGCCATGTGGTTAAGAAGTTCAAAATTCTTTTTCTCAGTTCAAACAAAAATTATTCTTTCAAAACCGTTTGTGTGAATTACCCACAAAGACTACTACAAAACAAGTTAAAGGCCCTATTTTTACTTCAGCCACTACATTGCCAAAATTATGGCTCAATGTAGGTCAAAATGTGATTTTAGCCAATTTTCTCACCATCTAGCCATAAGATTACAAGCTACCCCAGTATTTTTATAGCTTAGTATGGGATGTAGGGAAGTCAAACCTGTCATTATATTTATCATATTTGAGCAGCTCCTTTTATTAAAAATTTCTAAACATGCTACACTTTGTAATGTTTGCTCATGGCCAAAATGTAAATTCAAAAAAATATGGGCGGACTTAGTAGTAAAAAAACGGACACCTTAAGAATGAGCAAATGATTATACCAAATCAATGTCTCAAAGGAATAATTTTGTATAAACTGATTTGCACGACATAGTTTTTGTTTCAGAGAGAAGTACGAGGCACCTTCACGCGACAAGAAAATTTTTTTAAGGAAATTATGCTCCACATGCAGTACTGTCCATGTGGAAACGTAACGATTTCTCAGCAAGATTGGAGAGAGGTGAAAAACGGCCTGTTACACTTGATATGTAATGACCCATGTATATAATGCAGTTGAAGGTGACGAATTTCATGTGGAGTGATGAAATCCACAAGTTCACAGGAACAATATGCAATCAGCTCGCACATGATTAGACAAATTCATCATCACTGGGATAGGCCTATTTCCTGTAGAAGAGATAGAACAGGCTAAGGATTGTCACTACAGCATACAAGTAGATACTTTCTAGTGTTCAATCCATCCTAACATCCTATGTTATGTGATGTTTAGAATAAGGCTGCTTTGTTATTCAAAAAGTTCATTTTATGCCACGGTAATATAGGCGCAGGAACAACATTCACATTGACACGAGGAGACAGGACAAGCGCTTGTCCTGTCTGAGCGCTTGTCCTGTCTCCTCGTGTCAATGTGAATGTTGTTCCTGCGCCTATATTACCGTGACAATGAACTTGCACCATCTAGCCCAGTATCAAGTTTTGTTAAACTTCATTTTATGCAAACGGCCAAAATTCAAGAGGTACTTAACTGTAAAGATATTCAAGTGCTGTCAACACATGTGTGGAATATTCGACGTTCTAGCAGCAGAAACCAGCAACCAGCCTCAAGTCAATGTTTGGTGTAAGCCGCTTTCCACAGAGAGGAGGCGAATAATTCTAAAATGGAAATCTGAATGAAAGTATACGTACACTGAGAAAACACACAATTTCATGTTTACACATGCTGAGTAGTTTAGGTGCTCTTTACAAAGTAGCTAAAAGAAATTTTAGTAAGATATGACTGCACCATAGTAAGGGCAGGTCGGCAAATGTATTTATCTGGGAGCGTATGCGAGTACAGTCGTTGACCGCCTTTCCAGATCTGGCAGGGACCGAAAAATCGTGCAATAACCTAACAGTACGAAAAATCCGTGCAGCCGAAAAAACAAGCATACAAATTATGTCCCTCTCCTCGTTGCCATTTGCAAGAAGAATATATCAACAATGAGGAGGTAAGCCCAACGTGCATTTACAAATGTGATTTTAGCCAATTTTCTCACCATCTAGACATAAGATTACAAGCTACCCCAGTATTTTTATAGCTTAGTATGGGATGTAGGGAAGTCAAACCTGTCATTATATTTATCATATTTGAGCAGCTCCTTTTATTAAAAATTTCTAAACATGCTACACTTTGTAATGTTTCCTCATGGCCAAAATGTAAATTCAAAAAAGTATGGGCAGACTTAGTAGTAAAAAAACCGACACCTTAAGAATGAGCAAATGATTATACCAAATCAATGTCTCAAAGGAATAATTTTGTATAAACTGATTTGCACGACACATCTGGCCCGTCTCTCTGCTTTTCTTGACTTCTCGCTGCGTTTGCGGGGTCCACCGCCCGCTACATCGCGGGGATGGACGTACAACTTCCCGAGGCACCATCCGGTTCCGGTTCTTCTGCGGGAATCGCTTCGAGGAAGCGTGGAAGCACATCGAGCGACAGCGAGGACACGGAGCTGTACTCCGTCTCAGGTGACGACTCCTCGGAAGACGGCTTTGTACCTGTCTTGCACCGCAAGGCCAAACGAAGAGCTCTTAACACATCTTCGGCGTCAAGTTCGGCTACTGTGAAAACTAGGCCTCAGCGATGGCCTCACTCCATTCTGTTCGTGCCAGAGAACGCTGCTGACAATCTGCGCGTCCTGAACAGGCAAGCCCTTTCCTTATATCTGGAAAACACTGTGCCCAACGAGATCAAGGACGTCCGACTAAACACAAGGAGGAACATCTTGGCCATCGATGTGATGAACCCGTCCGCGCTGAACACCTTGCAGCGTGTGACGCAGCTGGGTAACATCAAGGTACGATCTATCGTGCCAGCGGGGGCCGCCACGGTGACAGGCGTCGTCTATGACATTGACACTGAAATACCCAACGCCGACCTTCCGCTTCTCATCAAACCAGCCAGTGAACACAACGTCATTGTGCGGGTCGGCCGCCTCGGTAATACACGCTGTGTGAGGATAACGTTCAAAGGTGACTGTCTTCCTTCCTACGTGAAGGTTGGCCACTTTCGCCATCAGGTACGAGCCTTTATTCCGAGGCCTGTGCAGTGCTTCAACTGCCAGAAGATTGGCCACGTGAAAGGCGTTTGCACAAATGCCGCGGTGTGCCCACGATGCGCCGAACCTCACTCGGAAGACAACTGTAGTGCAACTACGATGAAGTGTCCCAACTGTCAAGGAGATCACTGTGCCTCGTCCAAGGACTGCCCTCGAATCAAGAAAGAGATCACAGTCCTCAAACAAATGGTCAGAGACAGCTCGACCCACAGAGAAGCTGCTGAAAAAGTCCGGCGAAGAAGACGTCGACGTCGAAGATCATCACGACAACAATCATCATCTTCACAAGAGAACCGTCAAACAGACCCGTCATCAGCAGCACACCAGACGCACGTTTCCAGCACCCCAAAGACCGATGTTGGAAAGGGAAAATCTGGAAGGCCTCTGTCTACAACGGAATGGCCACCGCTGGCGCCTCTACAACCTGCAGCAGAGCTACCGCAGAGGTCGCCAACAGTGCAACACAGTGTGGCATCTGAGAAGTCACAGAATACAGATAAGCAAGTTGTCGCTCTTCTGAGACCCTTAATTAATGCCATTCGCGTGTTGCTGAGCAACATGCATACACCGTCTGCCAGAAGTGCTCTTCAAGTGCTGGACGCTCTGAGTCCGGTGCTAGCAGCCCTTGAATAGACCCATCATGGCCCATCAGCCACTGTTCTTCAGGAATGAGGTCCGAAATGCAGCAATTTTTCAGTGGAATGCCCGCGGTCTGAGATCGCGCATTTCAGACTTCCGTCGCTATGTGTATGTCAATATGTTTCCCATCATAGTCATTTGCGAACCGAACTTAACGAACTCCATAAGGCTATCTGGATATGAATCATTCCCTTCGTCGACTGTCGACGAAAACAGCAAGGTTTTGGTGTTTATTCGACGTGACCTCACCTATATTCATCACCCAGTACCAGCTAACGACGAAAATCAATACGTATGCTTAACAGTAAAGAAGAAGAATCTTACATTCACTGTTGTGGGCGCCTACTTATCGCCGTCAAGTCGATTTGACCACAAACGACTACGGGATATTCTGTCCTCATCCTCTGGTCCGTGGGTCGTCATCGGGGATTTTAACGCGCATCATACACTCTGGGGAAGTTCGAAGGTCAACGCGAGAGGCAGAGCTCTGGTATCTTTCGCATCCAGTGAGGAGCTATGGCTGTTGAACGACGGAAGTCCTACGTTCCTACGTGGCGCCACGTACAGCAGCTGTCTTGACTTGGCATTTGTCTCACGAAGCCTTGTCAGACGTGTTAGATGGTTTGCGGACATAGAGACGCACGGAAGTGACCATATCCCAACATATATCACGATCAAAGGATTGGCTCCTACTAAAATACGAGATACGATTCAAAGAGTGGACTGGACCAAATTTCAATCCATCATGGAAGAACGCTGCGAAGCCAATACACCACTTGACTTGGAGGAGGAAATAAGAACCGCAATGCACGACAATGTGCGTACTCTAGCATGCTGCGTAAAACCGACACAGTTCGATTTTGAATTGGAAAGACTTCGAGCAATCCGGCGGCGTGCTGAAAGAAGGTACCGACGTACGAAAGCAATAGAGGATTTACGTACTGCTAGACGCACGCAAAAGAAGATCCAGCGGCGGTTAGACAAGCTCGAATCGCAACGTTGGACTGCCTTCTGTGAGTCACTAGATCCTCGCAAACCTTTGTCGCAGCTGTGGAGGACAGTGCGAGGTCTCCGGACACCACCTGTGCAGCGGTTCCCATTCAAGACCCTAGCCCTCTCACAAAAGCGACTAGATACTGACGTGGCAGAAGAGTTTTGTACCAGATTAGCTAGCCAACCTCCTGCTCCCAGCAATATGCCGCCTTTGACGAGCAGTCCCCCACCAGGTGATCATCGCATGGACCTACCATTCTCAATGCACGAACTTCAGGCTGCCTTATCTTTGTGCGGACGCACATCAGCAGCTGGACCTGATGGCATTTCCTACAGAGCTCTCTGTCATTTAGGTGAGCGAGCGAGACTTGCTCTCCTTCACCTGTACAATAGCTCCTGGAGAGATGGTACTCTTCCCATCAGCTGGAAGACAAGCCGCCTCGTGCCACTGCTGAAGCCTGGCAAGTCGCCGCTAGAACTCTCATCCTACCGCCCGATCGCTTTGGCAAGTTGCGTGGGCAAAGTCATGGAGAGGATGGTCCTAGGACGCCTGGAGTGGTACTTGGAGTACAACAACTGCTACCCAGATGCCATGGCGGGTTTTTGTCGAGGCCGATCGTCGATAGATAACGTCGTCGATCTGGTCACATACGTTCAGCATGAGAAAAGCCGTAAGCGTCTCTGCGCTTCCTTATTCCTCGACGTCAAAGGAGCATATGACAATGTTACACATGAAGCAATCCTCTCTGCTCTCGAAGAGGTAGGAGTGGGTGGTCGGACGTTTCGCTGGATACGGAGCTATCTCTCTATGCGTTCCTTTTTCGTAAGCACCGAAGATGGCCTCACTTCTCTACATTATAGCTGCCGCGGTGTTCCCCAGGGTGGTGTACTTAGCCCTGTGCTATTTAATATCACACTAATTGCTTTGCTTCAGCACATTCCAAGCACGGTCAGGCTGTCAATGTACACTGTAAAAAATTTCCGTAACTCCACGGAAACTTTGCAGGTAAAACAACAGGCAATTTTTCTGTTTCCTGATACAAGGCGTAACCTGCCATGAAAGAACGGAATGGTGCGTCTGTTCCATGTTGCACAGAAATTCGACAGGTAAAACTACAGAGACTACCGTTTTTGACGGAACAGGCTGAATATCGTATTGGTTTTGGGGGCATCCTCTGTGAATATGTGCAAGGACGCTCTTCGCCAGATCGATGCGGTCGTCTGACGTGTTGATTACTCTCTCTCTCTCTCTCTCTCTCTCTCTCTCTCTCTCTCTCTATATATATATATATATATATATATATATATATATATATATATATATATATATATATATATACAGTCGTTCCCGCGCGTGTATACAAGTCCGGAGATCCGAACCAACCAGATAATTATATGCCACTTTCATATATATATTGCATGAAATGCATGCGCGATCACGTGTATTGGAATATATGCAGCGAACAGTTAATAAAGTCGTCAAACAAACATGGCGGCTAGCAAAATACAGGAGCTTGATTCTTTTTGACATGTGAAAGCTGCGAGATCTCATGATAAGCTGGAACAAACGCTTGCCAAACTTGCCACAACGAAGTGGCAAGTTTGGCAAGCGGGTACAGAGAGACGACCGATACCGTATGGCACGATGTCGTTATATCCTTCCCACATATCTGTATTGTGCAAGATGGTCTGAATTAAAATTATAGAGTTGAACCATACTTATAAGAGCCGAATAAAAGCGCGAAGTTTCTTGCTCACTGTAGCTTTTCTTTCTTTCTTTTTGGCAGACGTGTTCTCGTTGAAATTATAACAGGCTGTTGAGTTCTCCATACAAAATATGTTCGTGCACGATTCAACACCAAATTACGGGGATGTGAGCTTTGACAGGTTGCAGCAGAACATCAAGTATCATTAAGTATAAGGTGAAGGATGTTTCAACAGTTTAAACGGCGAATTCCATAAGTAGAAAATGCTATAACTTGAAATATTTCGAGTGAAACTGCTTGTGCTGAATTCTGTTTCCTTATGGCAACTCCCATTTTCAGTGGTTTCCAGCAGGTGCAGTTGATCACTGCTGGGAAACTGGCTAAGGTGGATTTCGTGAACTGTTAATACTGCCCGTGTGATATCGATATTAGGTCGATTTAAGCCCTTGGCTCTTCCTTCTACATATCCGGATGAAATGAGAATCGAACTTCTAACTAGCGAGACATTCTAGTCGGAATCACAGCATTTCCAGTTGGAATGTTTTCATCAACAACTGTGCACCTGCGTATGACAATTTGGCAGCTGGTTATCAGGGTCGATTAGGATTCATTTGCATAAGTTGCTGCATGATCGAGAACGGCCGTAACCCTGATCACAAAGATCGCGATCTGCCCCGCTGATCGCGACTTGGCTGATGTGTGTGCAAAGCCCGATCCGGATAATTTAGTACCGTGTCGCAGTGACCAATGTTCATCGAGAAATCCCATACCCGGATAAACCCTGATCACGATGCTGGTGCCTAAGTGTGCCACACAGGCACCAGTGCTTACTGCGCTTTTCTCACAGCTTTCCTGCTTCGTACGTTCACCTAGTGGCATAGCAATGAGATATTGACTCTTGCGTCGAAACAAGCTTGGAAAACTCACTCAAGTTATGTCATTAGTAAGTGAGCCATTTCAATAACCATCGAATTATTTATACCGCGATACGCGCAAATTGCGCGTGGAGTCAATCGTCGCGAGAATTTCGGTTCATTGCGCGATCGAAAGAAGCCGACAGAAAAAAATTAAAAAAAGAGGAAATATCCGGCTAAGCAACGTTTTGTCAGACCACAATCGCAGTATTTGCAGCGTTAACCAAACGTAGAAGAAATGAAGAAAAACGGCAAATCCGTGGTGTTTCATAGCGCTTTCTACCACAACACTTCGAACAAGCGTTGTGGCGCCGCGATCGCATGCGAGTGTTTCTCTATGGCTCGACTAACGTTCGGGCGCTCGCTCGGCGGCGTATATAATTCGGACGAAAAGCAATGCCTTTTTCTTGCTTGCTACGCTGCGTTGTTCACCACAGGTCTCGGCACCGACTCGCCACAGTACGCAAGGTAAGTCAACCTGCGCTCTTCCTGGTCTTATATCCCGTCCTTACGTATGCTGTCTTTCCTTATGCAGCTGATCGGACTACTGATCTCGTGGTAGGCCATCGTTCTGTGTTGACTCGTCGCCGGGACGTAGTGCCCTTTATTTCAGGTAATTGTGCATGTCGCGCTGTCATTTGACTATCTAACCGAGAAGGCAGTTGACGTTGGAGCGCACGTGGCACGTCGTGCAGCACTTGTTTTATTATCTGCACATTGGCGTATCTGCCTGTGTCCTACTATTCCCGTGTGTGCTTAATTTAATCGCACTGCGCTTTTCCCTTCAGGTATGATTGACGAATTTCTGCACTCACGTGTTTATATGTGTGGCGTGTTTACCACTTAGCTTTGAACACCTTTTTCATTCAGTGGTTGGTTCCTTTTGCGCGTACAGGGAGGAATCAACTGCCGTAAATTTAGCGTTTGTTCGTACGTGCTAAAAGAGACGGTGGATTTTTACACATTTCACAATGACTGCTTTAGGCCTGTATACAGACAGCAGAATTATTCTTTAAGACGCAGTGAAGTCTGCAGTAGGCACAAGATAGTTCGCTAACGACCTTTATGCATTGAATAAGTGTGACCCATTTTCGTGGAGAAAGACACGTAGTATTTACTTAATAGGTGGAAAGTCTGCAAATGCTCATTGTGTATCGTCTTATCCTTTTCTTCAACCACTAATGCACCACTATAAGCGACTGCACGTTTTACAATTATCGCTGCACGCCCGGGCATTGCTGGGTACAAGAGACTCTTTTCTGCCATTCCGCGTATTGTCACTTGCACGCCTAAACTTTTCCTTACATCACTGGGTATGCCATTGCCACGAGGGTGAGAAAATATAGCTTGCCGGAGTTGCTTAGCGGTCATTGCCTTGCGCTGCCGAGCATGAGGGTGTGGGTTTTATAATCACTGCGGCAGTTAGGTTGGGAAAAAGCAAAAACACCGGTGTACTTAATTCAGGTACATTCGTGTGCTCCACGTGGTCGCTATTGAACCAGAGTCGCCTCATTCCCAAGCATCCAGAAGGATACAAGCACATGTAATCCAAAAAAGAAAGAAAGATAAAGAGAAAATGGATGAAACCTATTTTTTTTCTCTTTTTGCCTGTTTTGCTTTATGTGCATCTCTTTGTTGTTGCACTGTTATTGAGAAGCACCAACTCGCCTAGAAGCAGGTTTTACTCGTCCTCCACTGTGGCACAGCTCATAATCTTGTTGAGCTTGTGGAGTGTGACAACCCAGTATTTAATTTAGGTCTAATGACTTTAGTTTGCTGGTCTTCTGTGTGGTTGAGTGGGAACATCGGCTGTCACTTAAAATTGTTGGTAAAATAAAAATGCACAGCTTCTTTTGACAATATGGAGTTTCCTAAATTGCCTGTGATGGAAAGCATAATCGCAGTTTTTGAGCCCGATTACTTGCATACATAAGTCCGCTCGCATATACTCTGACGGACCTGTGAGTATGAGTTTGAGTGAGCCCAGCTGAGCACGAATATTGTCGGTTTAGCTCGAGTTGGTTTGGGTGCTCAGATTTTTCGACAGTATTAATCCGAGTGAACATGGCTGAGTGTGATATCCGTGAGTCTGAGCGAGCTCGGTTGATATGAGTAATGGTTATTTGGAGTTTGAGTATTCCTGGCTGAGTGAACTTTCAGCGATATTGAGCCCTCTCCAATAAGGGAGGTGTCTGTGCGGCAAAATGTAGAGATATTGCAGTGAACCGCAGTGCTGCTGTGTCAACCACAGAGATGTTGATCCTACTCGTAGCACTTGTGGAACAATTTGGCATGGGCAATGCAATCGCTGAATGCTTTGCATGGAATCAATTCCCACAATACGTGGGATCTGTCAAACTTCACTTCGGTGTCCATGCTTAACAGAATCAACATGTGAAGAAAGAACAGGGGCTGCAAGATGCATTGGGACTAAAGTCAAGAGACGTATTCTAGTTTAAAGTAAGATATGCTTGCAAGCTGACCATCCTTCTGTTGAATTCACAGGTGAATTGAATGCAGTTGCCAACTTCCCCAAATTGAAAAGATATAGACCCTCTAAAATTAATTCTAGTATGTCTGTGTGGTTCTTCTGAATAACTTGGAGCATATATACGAGCAACAGCTTGATCAGTAGCACCTCAGCACATACACTGTCACTGGGCTCTCAATCTGTGTGCATATGTGTGAAAGAATTTCAAGGCTGTCACTGCATTTTGACGTGAAAAAAGAGTGCTATGCTAAAGGCTGGGAATGTTCCTTGTCTCAATCGGGCATTGTCTTTTTACTTCATCAAAGTACAGATGATGAAAGGCACAAGGCTTTTGTATTGCTTGTATAGCGAG
Source organism: Hyalomma asiaticum (assembly GCA_013339685.2). Lineage (NCBI taxonomy): Eukaryota > Metazoa > Arthropoda > Arachnida > Ixodida > Ixodidae > Hyalomma > Hyalomma asiaticum. Next base: position 17,970 of record JABSTT010004776.1, read on the forward strand.
CCCCTTCCAATATTTTTCTGAGGATTGCAACATTTGCAGTGCCAACTGGGCCAGATAGTGCTCAAGCCATGTGTGTTGTAGCTCATATTTAATATGATTGTTCATAGTTTATCTATGTAAAGTTAGAGGCAAGCAATTGACAGAAAAATATACACTGAAGCTTGGATTATTTATCAGAACTTGTGCCCATTCTTTCCACAACTCACCCTGCAAATAACAGGTCTCAAGTTGTTCTGGACTACTATAATAGCATTGGTAGAAGTTTCGTACGGGATGGCACTTAATGAGCCTACATCAGCCTGGAAAATGTTTTCGTTGTAGTGCTGCAATTAATATCTTCATTAGCAATACCCTTTTGATCATCAAGCTTCAAATAAACAGAGCAGTGCAACAGAGAAGTTGGGTACAGGTACAATACACGCATTTATCCCTGAAAAAAAGGTAAACAAAATATATATTTCTTGGATCATTCAGGAAAATAATAGTGGCCTATGCTGTTACAGCGTATGCCATTTATTGTACCTGGGCAAGTGTACGCATGCTTTCAATTTTCATAGTGCAAAGTGAAAGCTTTGCAAATATCACGTAAAATCAGTCCAGCTCTTGGTAGTTGCATATGCTCGTTATAGAATGCTATTGCTCTGTGTGCCTACAGTGTACCTGTAGGCAATCTCTTTGCAAGGTCTTACATTTGTTACTGTCTTTTGCACAGAGAATAAAACTGTTCATTGAACAGAGATGGAGATGGGTGCATGAAATGGAAATTCGCTTGAAGGGACCAACAACTGGCTTGAATGTGTGAATGGACCTTTCAGCTATTCGAATGGCATTTGTATTTTTGAATATAGCTTGAAAATTGTGGCAATAGAGGCTTGGCTAGCCTGGTGGCGAAGCCTTAGTATTGTGTCCTGAAATCTTTTAATTGCTGTACGCCAGTTGGTGCTGTTCATACAACCATAGCTTGGGCTAAACCTGCAGTCATTACATAAAAATGTACGCCCACTTTGTTTGCTCCTATGCGGTAAAAGATAGTTGATGCTGAGAAGCAGAATTGCTCTTGTGACAATTGAAAAGCTGCTTTTAACTGGGGCGCTTGTGTGCAACGTCTCATATGTTGCATGCATGTGCTCTGTCGTGACAAAACATGGCGCACACACCCAATGGCTGTCAGCCACTGCTTGCAACACAGGAGCGTGTGCAACTCCATAGGCGAAAGATTCTGATAAAATGCTTTGCAACATTTTCCCCATTGCCAGTAAATGGTTGTACACTTTGGCCAATAAGCTTGCCATTGAAATAAAGAAAACACGTACCTTAAATTGGCTGTCGGTCTCTTTAGGCATACAAAATCTAGAAGCTTTACGGGCTGCAGGTGTTCTACAACAGAATCTGCTTTTTCTTTTGTAGAGCCATCAATGATTCAAGATGAACACGTGCCGCATCTGTGCACAAAGTTTATCAACATTCAAGGCATATTTTGAACACTACACATTCCATAGTAGCTTAGTGGATGGCGCCCTATGCCACATCAAGGAGTGCAACAACGTCTCGAAAACCTATGGCAGCTACAGGCAGCATATCTTCAGACACCACCGGAGCCAGTTGGGGCAGCGTCGGCTGCACTGCACCACCTATCGGTGTTCTGTGTCGCCATGTGGGAAATCTGAAACCACTCGCAAGGGCTGTATTTCTCACATCGTTGACCATTTTAAAAGTGGCTTGCTTTGTGTTTCATGTCCCTTTGAAGGTTGCCATAGTGTGCTGCGCTCTGCTGCTTCGTTTCAGACACATGTTTCTAGATGTCACAGAGTGAAGGATTCTTTAGAACATGCACAGGTGTCTGATGTAGGTGCTGAATTAGGGCAGCAATTGGATGTTGATGATGTGCTAATGGAGCCTTCACCTGAAGATCTCAATGATTGTGGCAATGAGGCACCCAGTACACAGAGATCTTCTGATGACCTTTACAGGGATAATTTTGCCTTGTTTCTTCTGAAACTCGAGTGCGCGCACCATGTTCCTGCCAGTACTGTACAGTATATAGCACAGAATGTAAGCAATCTCCATAGCTTGAGCCAGCATGTAGCTTTGCAGAAGGTGGCCACAGTAGTTCCACAGGAGACATTTGCTTCAGTGCAGTCGCAGCTTGCTAATGACAGTCTTGTTTCGGCATCGGAAGCACTGAAGTCTGGTTATCGTCGGCGGAAGTATTACAAAGATAATTTTTTTTTGTGTGCCCATCGGAGATCAACTTGGGCCTCAATAAGCAAAACAGTGCTTCTGTGTGCCACTATGTGCCTATAGCAGGCCTCATACAGTTTCTGATGCACTCGCTGCCTGCAAGTAATCAGTTGCCTAGAGGCCACACTCAAGCTGCCAATTGCTTTAATGATATTTTGTCCCATCCTTTCAGTGAGCAGGACAAGGTAATAGAAATCATACTGTACCAAGATGAATTTGAGGTTGTAAACCCATTGGGATCTGCAAAAGGAAATTTCAAGTTGCTGGGAGTTTACATGACTCTGGGCAATTTGCCCCAGCACTGTAGATCTCGTGTGGAAAGTATGCAGCTGGTGATGCTGTGTCGTCACAAAGATGTTAAAGAGTTTGGGCTAAACTTGGTTTTGCAACCTTTGATAAAGGATTTAGTAAGTCTAGAAAGCTCTGGATTGTTAGTTAATGATGTTCACTATGCCGTGCGTCTCAGTTTTATTGCAGGTGATAACCTTGGGAGCCACATGATAGGAGGATTTACTCAGAACTTTAGTTCGTCTACCTACTTCTGTAGATTTTGCCTTGTTACCCGTGCAGAATTTGAGGAAGTGCCTTATGTAGTTGGTGAACGCCGCACCCCTGCAAATTATAATGACAGTTTAGGCCGCCTCGCCAGTGGAGATAATGTACAAAGTGACTGTGGTGTGACTGGCGATTCTCCTTTTCATGCTTTGGAGCACTTTCATGTATGCAACCCAGGTTTGCCACCATGTATTGGACATGACCTTTTTGAAGGTGTCGTCCAATATGATATGGCATTATACATTAATTACTTCGTGAACAAAGGTTGGTTCACGTATGACTATTTAAACAACAGAATCTCTACTATGAAGCTCAATGCTCATGACTTGCGCAACAAGCCAGCCAAGGTCTCTGACCGTGGCAATAAACTTGGGGGCCATGCATTACAAAACTGGACTTTATTAAGGCTATTTCC
>JABSTT010004777.1:0-20552 GCA_013339685.2 Hyalomma asiaticum
CGTGCTACATACTCACTGGTTTTTCTTTCTTCATGGTGTTTATTCAAAGAACATATTTAATTGTACAATTCCGAAATAGACACCGCGTTAATGAGACCCTTGTACAGCAGCAAGGTCTTTAACAGAAAACACTATACAGTACACACCTATCTCTCAAGCATGCACGTTAGGGAACGTTCCGTTTAAGCTACTGCTAGAGTGGTGGTAAGCATAAACACTTTGCCAATATGTAAGTACCACTCTGGCTGGATTTCCATTTCGACATGCTCGTCATTTAGTTGACTAATGATCAAGTACATTATTTACAGGATCTTATGTCACAAACCATACATGATTATGACTGACGCCGAAGTGAAGGGCCCCGGAAGTTTCGGCCACCTGGGTTCTTTAAAGGAGTACTGACACGATTTGCGGCGGCACAAAGTATACACTTTTCGTTTTCTAGTCATGTATTGTTAACGCCCTCCGCACGCGGAAGCCAGGAAGTACGTACAAAATATTTCAGTTCGGTTTCAAAGTTTTCGTCGAGCAGCACTGCAAGCCAGTCCCAGCGCAATGAACACTGCGATGACGTATGAGCACAGTATATTAAAAATCGCTGAAATCGCTGTCGGAGTCGCTGGACGACCGTGAAATTGTCGCTGTTTGCGTGCCCCACGTGTAACTACCGACAGACGACAGAGTTGCAGCGACGCTATTACGAATTGCTGTCTCTACGTGACTTAGACGTACGTCCGACTCTGTTGACACGTCACTAGGAAACCGCCCCCTCGAAATCGAAACTGAAAGTGGGCTTTTAATGGAGCCGTATTAAAAACATATTGATTACGTTGCGAGGCACCATGATACTCTTTTTGGGGTTCTCCACGCCAGTGCTTTCACTTACAGCAACAATAAGAGATTGTCAAAAATTCGTGTCAGTACTCCTTTAACGTGCACTGACGTCGCACAGTATACACGGGCCTCAACATTTCGCCTCCATCAAAATTCAGACGCCGTTCCCGGGATTCGATCCCTCGACCTGCGGATCAGCAGCCGAGTGCCATAACCACTAGGCAACCGTTGTGGGCCGACCATCCGAATGAAATCAGTTGTTGAGGAAATCGCTGGTTCAGCGTTCGTTGCAACGTACGCGTTTTCCACAGGCTATGCACTCCAAATCAGTAGAAAGATGCCCCACGGAACTACATTACCACTATATCGCACATGGAGGAAGGCCTCCGTGGCCATATCAAAGCCGCCGTTGTGCCCCGTACCAATGGTCACTAATGCGTCACTTCCTTCGCACTTTCCTGCCAGCGTGCGGGCTGGGCATGCCCCCTCCCGACTTTCCTTCTTCCGTGACATCGTACGAGAGGCTGAATGGTATGGTAAGCTATGTGAAATCAGTTATTTTAAAGACGATAGTCTTTCTTGGGATACTTGAACGCAGAAATCTTGGTCTGTCTTTCACACGATTCAGCCACCCGGCCAAAGTTTGAGCACTTGCCTACACCCAGCCATCTTAAACTGGTACCTGGGTTCTATAATTGCGAACATTGTCGATCAAAAAGCAAATATTACGCATATCTTAGGCGCGACATCAATACGTAAGTACTAGGTGGTGTGTTCCTTTGCTAGACAATACATAGATACGTAATTCTAGAGACCCTAGTGTTTCTTAGGCCTCGCTAGAAAAGCGACGCTATGCAGGAAAAAGGCCTCTGCCGACGATTTGGTGCTGCCACCTGCTAGTTACCCAGGGATTCTGCACAAGCTCATGTTCCTGACGGCGCTGCCAGATGGCGTCCATATGTCACGCAGCGTGGTACGGCCGGCAGAAGACTATCGTCTTTCGACGACCTTTCAGAATCAGAATCAGAATTTGCAGCGAAGCACGCAGATACGCGGCCATTTATTTATTTATTTATTTATTTATTTATTTATTTATTTATTTATTTATTTATTTATTTATTTGTTTGTTTGTTTGTTTGTGTGTTTGTTTGTTTGTTTGTTTGTTTATTTATTTAGTGGGGGGCGTGCTTACTTGGTTTCGAAATCACGAAGGAATATTTTACGAACCTCACACAGTGCTAGCGCTTGCCTTTAGAAATGTGCCACGTCGCGGAGGACGTGTCAGCGTTGGGCGTCACATCAAATTGGTCGTTTCTGTTGGGACAATTGAGTGTGCGTGCGCTTCGCCGCAATGTCGGCGCTGAACTGACAGCTTGTTCCCAGGAGTCGGGCGTTATCCTGTCAAGAAGGAGAACGTTTCCTAACCTCCGCTTTGGTTCGCTGGATACAGTCTCGATTTCTTTCTTTCTGCCCCCCCTCTCCCCCCCCCCCCCCCCCATCCGTGCGTCTTTATTTTTTTTCTTGTTCTTGCAATCTCTCGATTGCAATCTCTCTTGCAATCTCACGCAGCGTAGTACAGCCGGTAGAAGACTATCATCTTTCGACGACATTTGCAGCGAAGCACGCTGAGCGCGGCCAATCTTTTTTTTTCTAAGCTGTTCTTTTTTCTAAACTGTCTGGGCTTGCCGGCTCAACTCTGCAAGAGCTGAGTTGAGCTGGCAAGCCCAGACCATGTGGTGTGGGTGTTGGCCAGCTCTTCACAGAGTTTGCCGGGATAGGCCACCTTCACGAGTCTGGAGATTACCCACAGCACAGAGCGGCGGGTCAGTGTACCTCTTTCCCCATTAGAAGAACCAGTGGGTGCCAGGACGTAGTGGGAATCGACAGCAGTAACTCCCGCACCGGAGGCGGACTCTCGAACCATTAGGCCAGTACAAAGTAGTTATGTATTACCAAAGTGTATGTAGGCGTTTATTAAGCACGTCTTCATCATCTGTATTTTACCATCATCACCATGCGTTCTGCATGTCTCCTTCATCGCTGGTGTGTGATCATCATCATCGGGTTTGTGCCCATTGCGTTGGCATCATCGGGTGACCTGCCGAGCTACTGAGGAGAATAAACGTCGTCCAAACTGAGGCTTCATATGTAGAACAAATCGCGGTTTTTCTGTGTTGAGTTAAATTGCGCCTAAGTTCTTGAACACCTCATTTTATGACTGCCTGAATACCATTTCTCTTTCTGCCATTCGCAAGAGCGTTATTCGGCAATCTGTGCTACCGTAATATCAAGTGTTTTCATGTCTTCATGTATTGTATCAATCTGTGTTATTGTTTTACACTCGCAGTACTGTTGCCAGTTATGATACGTAGGTCCTTTTGTCAATACTTATTTGTAAAATTTATTGTTGTCCATTTTATTTTTAAATTCACGGATACTTGCAGGAACTCTCTGTACAGTGGTTGTTTCTGCTTTGTGCCTACTGCTGACATGTAAGGATGGCCAGGCTCGTCAAGCGGCGTAGAATTCGCTGCTTTTTTCTCGTCATCCCTAGTTTGTACGTACAAACTGAAACAAAGACTTGGTTGATTGATTGATTGAATACTGTTTCCGGACGCACCTATGGCGATATAGTGCGAAACACATTCCATTTCCCAGGAAAGGAGTGGCCGCTATGATTCTACAGTAGAAGCAACGAGCAAGCTGTCATTGTAAGTGCAAGCTGTCTGTTGGAACGCTTCCCGCACAGCGACCCCTTCTTTGGAAAGTGGAATGTCCCTCGTACTTTCGTCGCAGTCGCGCCAGCGAACACCCATGTACAGTGTACTCTCGGCAACACTAGCCAGTTGTGCCTTGACTTTGCCGCTCACATCATGGGTCACCTGTACTAGACCTTTCCCGTTGAAGTTGCACAGCCTTCACATTTGCGTTTTAAATGTCAAAGCTGCGCCGATCCGTTATACGGCTGTGAATATGGTGTTCCACATATCCTAGGCCATAGATGTCCTCGTTTTCTTTTCGTTCTCCTTTTTTTTCTTTTTTTCTTTTTATTTGCCGCCGCCCGGTACGCTTGCCGTGCAGTCCTTTGCTCTGCTCGCGCAAGGACTCACAGTCACTAAAGGCGGCTACGAGACGCGAAAAGCTATGCATCTTTCCGACCGCACTTTTTGCGCAGCCTCCACGGCGTCGCACCAGATCTATCAAAAGGAATATGATATTTGTTGTTAACTATATAAATTCCCCACAGTTCGTCACCAGAGGAACGTGCCCCACCACCTCTGGTAGAGCAGACAACACTTCTTTTTTTTTTCCCGAGAAAAGGCTTTCGAGTTTACCATCGTCGCCGGATGGTCGGACAACAAACGGCAAAAACGTGCACAGGAAATGAGCCAAAACGCAGCAAAATTAGAAATCTCATGTTTTCCTCGAAAGACAGTATGCCCAGCCCACAAAACTTACGCTATGCACGGTGTCCCGAATTTCCCTCGATCGAGGAAAACCTACTTGTTCACATAGTCGCATAGTCACTCCATATTCGCTGAGTCACTTCCTGACGTTGAAGTTCGGTCATTCTGCAGCAGCGTTGTCGCACTTCTTAATTCTCAAAATTTCCATAACTCCCATGAGTCGTTGAACGCGTCCCGAGTGAATGGTGGACGGAAGGACAAGGTCTTTTAGAAGGCTATCATCTACCACAATGTCTTGTCTCTCAGACACGCCGGAGTGAAACTCCGCGGCCGGGTTATGGACGAAGCCAGGGACGGGCTCCCGTACTGAATCCAGGACGGCCTCCTGTAGTGAGCTCACGTTGGGCTCCATGGCTGGCTCGGCGATGGACTCGGAAACGGACTCAAGGACTGTCTCGCGGGATGACTCCAGGACGGGCTCACACACTGACGCGGGAACGAGCTCGTCGTCCGAATCGGAGCTAGACACAACCTCACTTTCAGACTCTGAGTCCAAGACATCGAGGCGGTGAGTCTTCCTCTCATCTGAGAACTCCGAAGGAACAACCGACGGGAAACTCACGCACCTCTCGCGTGCCTGGTTGATCTCGTTGGCTTCGGTAATTTCCCTCGCTTCCCTGTCGTACCCCTCGGCGATCAGTTTGCAACCGTGGAAATCTGGTTCACAGCCGCAGTACATGCGATGCCTGATGATGGTGCCGCGTTGGTGGCCATCCCCGCCTTGTTGGCACCATCGATTGAACTTCCACTGGTGCTGCATCAGGCGTTCGTTGATGCACTTTTCCGTTTGTCCGATGTAGCACTTGCCGCACGTGAACGGTATCTCGTACACCACGCGCATTGCGCAATCCATAAATCTTTTCCTGTGCTTTTTCGTGCAGCCCTCGGAGTTGTCGCCTTCAGCCGAGCAACTCGGGCCTGACATCCTCCGCGTATGCACGGCGAGCTGGAGTGAACGCCGAGACACCTACTGCAAACGTTGCTCTTGCAATCATTCTCCTTCGCCTTCCTTCTCTCTCTCTCTCTCTCTCTCTCTCTCTCTCTCTCCACTTGGCCGTGAGCCATACGCGACTGTCGCTTGCCAACGTCGGTCGTCCGCTCCACTCGCCGATGAGGGGATTTCCCGGCGATAGCCTGTCCTTTCCTTCGCTCTACATTCGCTTAGTATGTCTGGCGGAAGCAGTGTGTTCGCAGGGTCAAGACCGCAATCTGCATAGAGTGTAAGAGCGTGAGAATAGTGAAACACTGAACCGAATCCACTACTATCCAAATAGTTTCCGAATAGTTACGCACAATTCTTCCGGAAATTCCGAAAATTCCGCGGCATTATAATCTAAGGAATTATTCATAAACACTGACAAAAGAACCTTATGATTAGATTTAACCTACAAATACAGTTATGTAAAGCGGGTGTAAAATATGTGGCCAACTGAACAGCCGACACAGACTTAAAAGCCCAAACCGACGTTTATTAGCGTCTGCATGAGCCCAGAACGTAAAAAGAATGATGACTCGTCGTCTTCTTCGAACGAGCTCACCAGCTCGCTCGCCTGCAGTGCTTCTTTTTCTTCTTATGCGATGAGCGCGGGAAATTCAACATTCCCGGCCGCGCAGTGGTGTCACGCCTGTAGTTCTAGCGGGTACAGTCTTTGTATTGCCCTCGTAGTCACAAGGCCGTCTTGTCGTTTTATCTTGCACGAGCGAACGTGACCATCGTCTCCTTCGTAGACTTCGATCACCCTTGCGAGTTGCCACATTTGACGTGGAAGGTTCTCAGCATGTACGAGTACAACATCGCCTTCCTTAACTTTCTTCGCACTCCCTTTGTCGCAGAAATGCGCTGATCTTAGTTGGAGCAAGTACTCTTTGGTCCATCGCTTCCAAAAGTTTTCTGTCAGGCGCCTTCTGTACTGAAGTCTCCGGGTGGCCTCCTTACGCGTCGAAATCTCCGTTTCCTCGATGCTGCCTTGTGGTATCACCGTGAATCTTCGGCCAATTAACAGATCAGCCGGCGTCAAAGTGCATGGCTGGCCGTCTTCGCATTCAATAAATGTGAGAGGTCTTGAATTGACGACGGCTTCAACTTCCGCGATCACCGTCATAAGCTCTTCGGAATCGAGGCAGGCTCTTCGGAGAATCTTGGGAAGCGGTGTCTTCACAGTTCTTACTAACCGCTCCCACCATCCACCCCACCAAGGAGCGTTGGGCACAATAAACTTCCATTTTATGCCTTTACTGGTCAGGTGTCCGGCGATATCTTCTTGTAACGGCATGCTGTAAAGCTTTCGCAAGTCCCCTGACGTTTTCTTAAAGGCCTTCGCATTATCTGAATAAATGACCTGGGGAAGTCCCCTTCTGGCACAAAAGCGACGTAAGGCCATCAAGAATGCCTCAGATGTCATGCTGGACACAAGTTCTAGGTGGATCGCTCTTGAAGTTGCACACGTGAATAGAGCGATGTAGTTTTTCGTCTCTCCTGACGGTGTTTTCACGAAGAGAGGTCCCACGAAATCTACTCCAACCACTTCGAATGCGTGCGTTGGTGCCACGCGATGCTCTCCGAGAGGAGCTATGGGAGCGTTTCCTGGGCCAACGGTATATCGTTTGCACAAGTAACAGTCTCTCGTTACTTTCTTGACTAGGCTTCGTGCTTTGCACACCCAGAAGCGCTCTCGTAACTGAGTAAGCGTATCACGCACGCCTCCGTGTAGAACTTCGCAGTGGGCTCGGATTGCTAGTAGCCTTGAAAAGTGGTGATCACTTGTCAGTATAATCGGGTGCTTAACACCTTCAGGAGATTCCATCCGCATCAAGCGCCCACCAACCCGAAGTATCCGATTTTCGTCTTGGAATGGGTTGAGGCCTGCGATAGACGATGTTTTGTCTATAGAACGCTCTTCTGCGAGAGCTTTGATTTCTGCGCTGAAAAATGTGGCTTGTACGTGTCGAATCCAGTACTGCTCCGCCCGCGATAGCTCCTCTGCAGTGAGGGGACCAGTTTGTTTGTCGTAGCCTTGATGCTTGCAGCCATGGACGAACCTCTGCACCCATGCTGTAACTCTCAGAAGCTTGTCAAGTCTACTGTAGCGCTCCACTACAAGTAGAGGAGGCGAGGCTTGAGTGGTAAGGGATACTTGGACGATGACTTTCTCCCAATTCACGAGTTCGTCATCCGCTGTTCGCACTGGTTGTGATGCCCACATGTGTTCCGGTTCTTGAAGCCAGCTAGGCCCATGCCACCACAATGGGCTCTTAGCTACCTGGTCGACAGATACTCCTCGTGTCAGCAGGTCTGCAGGGTTGTCGTTACCAGGGCAATACTTCCAAGCGGAAGGCTCGGTTCGCTCTTGTATTTCAGTGACTCTGTTGCGAACGAACTGTTTCCACTTCTGTGCATCCCCTTTAAGCCATGAAAGCGTTATTGTAGAATCCGTCCACATTGTGTAACGCAGTTGGAAGCCCGTAAGTGAGCTGGATATGAAAGTCATCAACCTTGCACCTATCAATGCCCCTAGAAGTTCTAGACGAGGCAAAGTTACCGTCTTGATGGGCGCAACACGTGACTTGGCGATTAGTAAGTGCGGTCGTCTTGTTTTGTCAGTCACGACATAGGCCACTGCGCCGTACGCTAACGGACTTGCATCGCTAAAAACGTGCACTTCTAGTTCATGGGGCAGCTTTTCTCTGCTGCTGTTGACGTAGCGCGGAACCTTAATTGACTGAAGCTTTGTCAGCTGGTTCACCCAATCTTGCCATTCTTCTCGTAAATCTTGAGGCAAGCAATCGTCCCAGTTAATTCCGCGTGTCCAGATTCTCTGAAACAGTATTCGTACGGACACCGTGTATGGCGCGACGAATCCCATCGGGTCGAACACTCTTGACGCTGCTTGTAGAACAAACCTTTTCGTGTCTTTTTTTGCTTTAAGAAAGGCAAGGAGATTGGTCATTGAGAAGCCGAATTCATCGCTCTGGGGACTCCACGAAATTCCCAGTACTTTAACTGAAGCTTCGTGAAGTACAGTCATCTCTTGGCTGGTTGATCGGTTTTCGCCTTCCAATAGGTTTATAAGCTTCGCGGAGTTTGTCGTCCATTTTCGGAGATTCATGCCTGCCGAGAGCATGAGCTGTTGCGCCTCTTTACAAAACTCGGCAGCTTCGTATTGTAAAATATGTGGCCAAATTGTAAAATATGTGGCCAACTGAACAGCCGACACAGACTTAAAAGCCCAAACCGACGTTTATTAGCGTCTGCATGAGCCCAGAACGTAAAAAGAATGATGACTCGTCGTCTTCTTCGAACGAGCTCACCAGCTCGCTCGCCTGCAGTGCTTCTTTTTCTTCTTATGCGATGAGCGCGGGAAATTCAACATCGGGGTATATATAGGTCTGCACGCTGCAGTGACTAGATGGTCTTTGAGATACTAAGTAACCATAGGTGGCGCTTGACCGTAGATTAATCTACCGCTTGCTTATAAAGTAAGCGAAGCCTAGCTTATATGATTCTTTCCTTTAAGTTTACAGCTTAAACGTGATTGACACGTGACATCCTTTCCTAGCTTTATTCCTTCCGTAATGCGTGGAGGCACGTCAGAGAGGAATCCGAAGTATCGCCTTAACCTCGGCGAAGGAAACTACCGATATCATGGTGATGACAGTAGACTGGTGACATTTTGTCTTCCGCGACCCAGAAGCTTTAGCAAAAACGTCTCGATCTGGATATCAGTACAACCTCCGTAGTCCTGTAAAAGATTGCAGACGTGCTTAGGTGTGGTCACGGTGTTAGAATAACCTATTCTAACACCGTGGGTGTGGTTCAGTAATTAGGAGATAACCCGTCACAATTCTTGAGCTTTTCCGTCGGTGCTCACTGTTCGTCAACTATTCGAAAAAAAAATATATTCGCTCATTCTAAAATGCACTATTGGATTCGAGTACCAAATCAAGAACAGTATTCGATTCGTTATTCGAAATTTTCGGATGTCCGCACTCCGTTAATAATGTCTTCACTTTATTAGGAGAGGGCAGACATTCCTTCTCGCCTTTCTCTAGAGGCGGGCGAGGAGGACATCGAGGTTCTTTAGACTCTATATCTGGACCGGCTGCTGTGTTGCTCCTGCGCAGGTGCGTCACTTAGGCATGGAGGAAAAAAACAACGACAAAGAAAAAAAAACTAGAAGGAAGCGTCAAGTGATTCCGCGAACCTCGGTAAGCCTGCCTTCTCTTTCACCAGAGCGCGGTGCCTGTTGGGTAATGTAGGCACCCACATAGTAGCCGGAGCCTTCGAGGTCGGTTGACAGCGGTAACTTTTATTGGCGCTTGATAGCGCATTATTCTGCCGTTTGCATACCACGTGACCGGGCCCCATTTCCCATGCTTCGCTCCCTTAAGTTTCTTATGGCTAGCTATAAGACTGTTACATGACGCCCCCCCTCCCCAGCTTTTTTCCTTCCTCCATGCACTTAAAGTGCAACTCCGGCGATTTTTCAGTGTCCACTGATCTGAATGAAGTTTTCAATGTGTATTCTCCTCGGCACTATGATGCTATATGCCAAACCAGGCGGTTGAAAGTCGTTTAGTTTTCCTGGAAATGAATTTCAAATCGTTTAACGGATTCCCCGATGGGCCACCCTGTGTTTTTGACGTCATCACATTCAAGGTTGCCTACCCGAGTCTGCGGGCCTTCAAGAGCAACACGGCGATACTTCAGCGCTCAAATCGTCGCTGTCAAGTTCAGAAGAGCTGGCACAACTCAGTACATCGTCGGATGACCTCGCCACTGTCATTATTATTATTTTTTTTGACACCAGCTCCATCTTTATGATGACGGGGAGGCTGTGACGTCGTCGGATACGCTGCAAGAAGCGTCTACCCGTTTCGGTTTCGGTTTGAAGACGTCTTTCTGTCGGTTATTTAATATTATTGGTTCGTTTCAGAGCAAATTGCCCCGCCACGGTCTAGTGGCTATGGCGCTCGGCTGCAGATCCGAAGGTCGCAGGATCGAATCCCGGCCGCGGCGGCTGCATTTCGATGGAGGCGAAATGTTGAGGCCCGTGTGCTGTGCGATGTCAGTGCACGTTAAAGAATCCCAGGTGGTCGAAATTTCCGGAGACCTCCACTATACGGCGTCTCTCATAATCAAAGCTGGTTTTTGGGACGTAAAACCCCAATAACCAATCTATCATCTGATCAAACTGAACCACCCTGGCTGCTACAGGACTATCAGTACCATTCGAAAATGCCTATATCAGAACATGGCGAGAAAACCACCGGAGTTGCCACTGCGCGGGACGGGATCGGAAGCAGATGCAAGTAACGCCGTCGCCGATGTGTCATACTTCCTGGGTGCCGCAAGGTTCGCTGATGCAACTTTAACCACGCCCCCCATGATTCATCCGATTGATGGATTGATTGATTGATTGATTGATTGATTGATTGATTGATTGATTGATTGTGGTTCGGTTAGGAAAGGACGCTAATTTCTGCAGCCCATGTAGGGAGCACGGCTAAGCGTCCTTGGGGGTGGGGGAAAGGGAGTGAAAGAGATAGAGAGAAAGGCCGTAGTGGAGGGCTCCGGAAATTTAGACCACCTGGGGTTCTTTAACGTGCACTGACAACGCACAGTACACGGTCCTCTGGCATTTTCGCCTCCATCGAAAATGCGACCGCCGCGGCCGGGATCGAACCCGCATATTTTGGGTGGCAGCCGAGTACCGTAACCGCTACACCACCGCGGCGGACATTCATTCGATTATCCTGCACGCTGCTATGCCACTGTCACATTCTCCTCTCCCACTCCCGGCGCGTCGCCCCTCCGCCATTTCTTCCCATCTAAAACGATCCCCACAGTATGTGATGCGGTTGAAGTGTCCTCACGAGAGACACAGTTGCCGATCACACCGCATGCGCTTGCTGTTATCAAGGTTCATAATCTCTAACTCTTGTACGCCACTCTGAGCTTTTGTGTACCGCATATCACCCGCCGCTCACCTCCATTGTCTGCCAAGGCCTTACCGATATGGTCGCGTGCTTCTACATTTGACTCTTGTTCTTTTGTACGACTTGGCATTGTTTCTCTCATATCACGAGAAAAGGGGAGGCTGTCAACCGACATTATTGTAGGAAGGGGCATTTGCTTCGTTGCCAACTCTTTAAAGGATTATTGCGATGATTTTGACGCGGTGGACATTTCTGGAGTTCTTGGCGTACGTTGTTAACGCTCTCCACATACCGGAGTCAGGAAACACGTATAAAGTATTTTCATTTTGATTTTAAAGTTTTCATCAATACGCTCATCAGGAAGAGGATTAAGAGAGTCCTTGGACTCCCGATGCGCACAAGTACAGAGAACCTAGCAAGCTTAGGCGTCCACAACACATTAGAGGAAGTTATTGAAGCACAGCAGTCCGCACATATTGCCAGGCTCTCGTCTACATCAGCGGGAAGGGGTATCCTTGCTAAGGTAGGGATCAATCCGACGGCGTTACAGGATCGTAACGTTCAGCTATCGGATAGTGTGCGGCAGGCCATTCAGGTCTCCCCCCATTCCGAGGAACGTCCATCCAGTTTTCAACACTGGCAGGAGGACGGCTCGCGCCTCCGCGCTTCTGCGGTACGCGCATGCACACAAAGCAGAGTCATGTTTCATAGATGCTGCCCAGTATGAAGGCGACTCCTGTCGTTTTGTTGCAAACGTCGTAGACATGGAGGGCCGAGTTTTATCTGCCGTGTCAATCAGGACGTCCTCGGCTTGCAAGGCGGAGCAGATGGCCATTGCGCTAGCGCTCCTCAGATCGGACAAAGAAGAAATTTTCACGGACTCGAGATCAGCCCTTCGAGCTTCCTCGACTGGGCCTGTCTGTGAGGAGGTTGCTCGGGCCCTTGAGGGTAAGGTGCTTACTCGACATACCATTACGTGGTTCCCGGCGCACGAGGGTGCCGAAGTAGGGGGGCTAGCCAACGTTAATGAGTTGGCCAATGCCCGCGCGCGAGGTCTTGCCGGCCGCGCCGGGCACTGGGAAGTCGGTGTACAGGGAGGGACCGACGCCGGGCTCGGTCCAACCTTTTCGGAGGCAGACGCCCCCCCCCCCCCCCCCCCCCCCCCGCTTCAGGGACATTCTGTGCACATTCAACGAGATCACTGGCCACCATTGGAGGAGCCGCAGGATTTTCCCCTCACCCCATCGGAATCTCACGAGACCTCAGGCCGTGACTCTTAGGCAAATCCAAACAAATTCATATCTGACTCTCTCCGCCTTCAGTAGGTACATAGAGAGGTTTCCCCTCTTCGTCCCGACTGCGGTGGGATTAGTGATTTTAAGCACATGCTCTGGGAGTGCCCCTCTTTACAGTGCCACACTGACGACGGGTTGACGCCAGGAATATTTTATTCATTAGTCAAGAACCACGATTGGCTTGCTCTGCACATGCTCTGGTAGTGTATTCACTGAGCGAATCCGGGCAGTCCAGGAGGCCCACGATGCGGAGATAAGGCTTGGCCTTCCCGTCCCAACGTGGGAGTGGCCCGCTGTCTTGCCCCTATAACAACGGGGAAGATACTTCCGAACCACAATAAAGTTTATCTATCTATCTATCTATCTATCTATCTATCTATCTATCTATCTATCTATCTATCTATCTATCTATCTATCTAGCATCTGCAAGCCAGCTTCACTTCAACGGGGCTGGCTTGCAATCGGGTTGGAAACGCAGCAGTTTCCCGCGACGCCCAGCGGCGAAGGGACAGCGCAGCTTAATGTGCTCTAAAGAAGTGGATGAGAGCACAATAACAGTCTTGCGCTCTTGAATACCCTACCCGGCGGCAGCAGTTACATCAGTAGTGCTGGTTCACAAGGGACATAGTGCGTGAAAATTTATTCTTTTGCGACGCGTACTTCAGATTTGAAGTGTGCGCTCGAGGAAATTCTTGATTGCCAAGGAGGTCCTAGAGTAAAATGTCTAGGATAAGCTCGTGTGACAGTACAATGTTTCACGCAGCCTTGGGCAATAACTAGTTACTTTTTCCAGTAACTTATAACTTTATCTATATCTCTAGTTACTACCGCATGAAGGTTTATTAAATTGCGTGAAAGAATGCATTCAAGAACAGGGGCAAGAGCCCGGTTTCATAGATAGATGCGGAGTTTCCACAGGTACTTTTCTAGAAATTCTTTCCATGTACTTAACGTCAACATTAGTTGGATACAGAGAAGGCGTGTTTGTGCAGAAATCAGGGATTTATATAGGTTCTAAGGTCGCCCCTATTCTAAGTGATCTATACTTGAGCAAGTTTGACTGCCGTTTAAAAGAGGCCTTAGGGGACCACATCATCAGGGTATTTCCGTATGCGGACGATTACTTGGTATTTTGTAGTAAGCATGATTTTGAATCCGCCGTCACTTATGTAAGCGATCAATTTAAACTTAATGGAGATGGTCTAAGGTTTACGAAAGAACTACCGCAGAGAAACGTAATACAATTTTTAGATATCTCGTTGTCATTTGAGAAGAATCACGTGTGTTGGCAGTATTCCCCTAGAGCATCTAAGCCGTTGTTAAACTTTCACTCCAAGCATTCGAAAGTAGTAAAAAACGGAATAGCCTTGTCCTGTTTAAAGTCAGCCCTATCGAAGTCGCGCGTGCACCGTTTGACCATTAGCTTTAATGCGCAGGTCGAGCGCCTCTTAGATGCAGGTTACCCTAGACTAGCCATAGCCACAGTAGCTGAGCGTATTAAGAAGTCGATTTCGACCGGAATGAAAGCTGTAGCAGAGAGTAACATTAACAAGAAAAAGGTCGTGAGTATTCCGTATATCCACGCAGTTTCGCACAGGCTTAAGAAAGTGGGAAGTAAATATGGGGTTAATGTTGTGTTTACGGCTCCCAATAAGTTAGGAAGGGTTTGTGCTGCCGTGCATAGAAGAAATGAGCAGATGGAAGGTAAGAAGCGAACGGATATCTGTCCGGTTAAGCACTTAGCCAAGAACAATTTCACCGACTGTCGCATGGGTGTGGTTTATAAGTTTCCTTTTAGCTGCGGACGTTTTTATGTGGCAAACTGCGCGTTGTATTAATCAAAGATTAATTGAACACAGAAGGTCGCTATCCGGTGGGACGCCGTCCAATCTATCCTTGCACTGCCAGGTCTGTAGCTGCATGCCCGAGTTAGACGAAACCGAGATCCTGTACAGGCATAAGAACGAAGATACGCGTTAATTGGTTGAGGCCTGGCATATCAGTATTAGTGGAAGTGCATGCGTGAGTCAGCTGTCGATTAGCTTAAACAGAGAGGAGATAGAATGCCTTAGGAGTTGTCTATCGCGAAGACCGGCACGTGTAACCGTTTGACAGGTGGCGCTACCATTCCGAGCATGCGCTGATAAGCTGTGTGTCTTCTTTCTTTTTCGCCTCTGTGCTCTGCTTCAGTTGTTAGTCGGCGTTCGTGTTGTTCACTGCTCACCTTGTGTCCGTGTCTTGCACGCCTCTTCTTTTGACTATGGACTTTTACCAACTCGCTCAACTTTCTGCCCTTTTGGGCATATAAACCATGCCTCTCGTGACATGCATATCACTATTTTCATGTTATGACCTCTCATTTATGCTTGTCATGAAGTCATGTTGTGTCATATCAATCAAAGAGGTAAAAAGGGCCGAGAAGCCGTAGTGGAGGGCCCCGAAAATTTTGACCACCTGCGGTTCTTTAATGAAAACGCACAGTACACGGCATTTTAGCCCCTGTGGAAAATACGACCGCCGCGGCGGGGATTGAACCAGCGTTTTTTGCGTGGCAGCCGAGTACGACACTAGCGCGGCGGGTGAACTGCATATGGCTTCACAGGCAGGCAGGATGATGGATGGATAGATAGGTAAAGTGGTTCTAGTGATTACCTTGCTTGCCCATGACAGCCAGGCACGAGTAATGGTGTATGCACAAATTGTTTATTTTTTAGCCAGTGCATTTTCTAGAAATTTCAGAAACAGGCTTTGTAGGGAAGGCTCCCCTTCCTGTGCCTTCTTTCTTTCTTCAGGGAGCACTCTTTCTTCTGCTGGTTCTTGAGCCCTCCTCTCCATTTCCATTTTCTTGAGCTCCAGCTCGGCGCGAAAGCGTTCCTTTTTCCACGCCAGCCTATTCTCTTCAAGAGCCAACCACCTCTCCTCTATGGCCCACTCTTTTTGCTTCAGCTGAAGCTGGTGACGCATGCGTTTTTCATCATACTCGTGGTTCACACGCTCTTTCTTTCTCTTCTCTCCTGCGCGCAAAAAAAAACAAAAAACAAAAAAACAAAGGGTGATTAAGAGCAAAGCGCCAACACATTTCAATACCTAATGACCAGTAATTGAAGCGAGAAACATTTGTTCTCGTATTAATAAATTACGTTTTCAGAATAACAGAAAAAAGAGCCCTACAGTTGAGAGCAGAATCAAATCAAATCAAATCAAATCAAGTTTATTCATCTTTCAAAAAGGAAACCAAGACAATGCCTTGCAAAACTTAGCCAACCTTAAAACCAATGCAGTAGCATACAACACCCGTAACCCAGAGCAGTGGGAAGTGGTACGGTGTCGCACAAACTATGGGAAGCAAATGGTTCGTTACCAGCTACCATCACTGTTAAACCAGTTGCAGAAAACAAATGGCGTCGATATTGAAAAGTTAACAATCAAAGAGCTCCGCGATATATATGTACATAAATAAGCCAAAATACTGTTCATATTGTTAGACACCTTATCTGTATACTACATCCTTTCAACTTTCAAGGATTGCGATGGGTATATATGTTACCTTATTTCTTTTTTCAATGCTGCTTTTTTACGTAGCCAACACTATTTCACACTGGTTTTTTTAAATCTTGTGTACCTTTGCAATCTGTTTCATGTTATTATTATTTGTTCTGTTCACTGCCTGCTGCTGTCCTGTCAAGGAGGTGCTGTCACCTTCGTCAAGCTACTCACTGTAGTAGCTTTTTGTGACAGCTCCTATCTTTCCTTTTTGAAAGATGAATAAACTTAATTTGATTTGATTTGAACAAACCCATAAAAAACAACCGCATCTCCACCAAGTGAATGCTGATGGTTGGGCGAAGCTCGGAAAGGGTTTTTCCGTACGATGCCCACTCGTCAGCATGTAAAGAGTGACCACAGCGGTTAAGTACTTGTTTCGTATGTTGCCAATTTTTGTCAACGCGTTATCGAACCACAAGCGATCACACACTTTACAGCTGTGCCCGAAGCTCTGGTAGAGGAAGTCGCGCTTGAAGCGCGCGTCGGCGCCTCCCATCTCCGGGAGGCAATGCTTCTGGGGTGTAGCCGCTGTTTCCCGCGCTCTCAACTCCGGGTCCGCTTAGCGTTTTGGGCGTTTAGCAGCAGCTTCTCGAGCTCGTAGGTCGGGGTCTGCATGACGCTTTTGTCGTATAGCCGCTGCTCGTTCAGCTCTCTGCTCCGGACGGTCGCTGGCCGTCTGCGTCGACGTTGCCTTTCGCGGGCGAGAGCGCGTTCGCGTTCGATCCGATCCATTACAGAATGAGCGGCATGGATGCGGTTCCTAGAAATATACTATAATGGAGAGCGGTTAACCAGTTTTGTACACAGGATGAATGGATGTATGGATGGATATTAGGAGCTTCCCCTTTATAACGGGGCGGTAGCCGGGCCACCAAGCTCTAGCTTTATTTCTGTTTCCTCTACAAACATTTCCTTAGCTCTAGCTTTATTTCTGTTTCCTCTACAAACATTACCTTTCCCGAATCACACATATTTTCTCAACTAATTTTTCTCCTCGTCTATTTATTTTATGTATTATCGTTCCTCTGTGATGAAACAATCTTGCCCGAACTACCTTGCGCTTTTGTTTGCTCCATACTTTTGCGCCACCAATGCTCTAAGCGCCTTTTACTTATCTCTATCGCCGGCATGTTCAGCTTTCCCCTGTTACTCCTGAAACCCATGGCCTCCTGTAGGGTAGTGTCCACAGCTACACCTGGGTGGGCATCTGTACATTCAATCAAGAGATGATCTGTCGTTTCCCTAGCTTTTCCACAGCACGTACATGTGTCCCCTTCTTTATTGAATTTCGCTCTGTAACTTCGGGTTCTCAGGCAACCGGACCTTGCCTCAAACAGTAAAGCGCTTCCCTTTGAATTATCGTAAAATTTTTCTCTCTTGATTTCGTCTTTCCCTTTTCGGTAGTTGTTCAATGCCGGTTTCTTCTCCATTCCATCTGGAAAATCCATCTGGATTTTCTACTGCACCGCCCCTGGCGTATTCTTTGTATCATGTATTGTGCTGTCATATACTTGATTGATGTACACAGATATTTTCGTTTTAGGGGCGAAGCTCCTTATGGCGTCACCCGTTCGTCCCCATTATCGTTTGTTTGTAACCACCGCTCGTTGAGTCTACAATCCGGCCATAGATGGCGCTACTTGTACTATATAACGAATGAATATACGCTGAGAAATGCAAATAGATGGCGCTGTCCCATAGAGATACGTGCAAACTGCAGTTGGGTGGCGATATACTAGATGGCGCTGGTTCATCGCCCTTTCTCGTCTAGTTTCCTAGATGGCGCTGTCCCATAGATATGTGTGCATTATGGCGGTTGGGTGACTGGACACTAGATGGCGTCATCACGGTGAATATGCCGCGGTCGAGCTCGACGACAGTCGAGCTCCCCCTCTCTCGCCCCCACTCTCTCCCTTTCCCTCCCTCTCCCTCCTTCTCTCACGGTTGTGACACTAGATGGCGTCATCACGGTGAATATGCCGCGGTCGAGCTCGACCGCGGCATATTCACCGTGGAGAGCTCGACTGTCGTCGAGCTCCCCCTCTCTCTCCCCCACTCTCCCTCTCTCCCCTACCCTCTCCCCCTCTCCCTCACAACCATTCAACGGCCCCCCCCTCTCTCGCCTCGCGATGCCGACGCAGGCAGCGTCTGCTAGCGAGTTTCTTGTTTCCCGTATATATGGCACTGGATTTTGACCTCCAAGGTAGTGCCTGTGTGCGATTTCTCCTGTGCGTGATTAAACAATGAAAATTCACAGCGTACATGTAAAATTAAAGTGGGCTGCAAGTCACCATAACTCTCATAGGCCCTTTAGTATAAACGCGCACGATCTCACGTCGTTGATGATGTACTGGACAGAATTCACGGTTTACCGATGAACCTCCGCAGCTTCGCCCACTCATCATCATTCACCCCGTGGATATGCTGTAATTTTTTTTGTTGTGCAGGTGTTCAGTTTCGGTTTCGGTTTTGTGTATCGTGATGCACGCCGACAAGGCTAGGCCCTAAGGAGCTTTGCTCCTAAAGAAGAACACACCCAACAGCCACTTGAAGGCTTTGACGAAGCTTTCACATAAATCCATAAGCAACGCGGGAGTACGCTTGACATGGATTGCCGCTGCTGTCTACGTTAGACAAGTTTATGTGAAAACACCTGCCGCAGAAAATGTTCTTCGTCAAGCAAAAGTTGTGCGGCTTGCTCTTCTCTTTTCCGCCCGGGTGTTTCGTTATGGCTGGCTGTTTACACGCAGGTATGAACCGATACAAACTCGCTCAAGACACCGTCGTAACATGGTGTGTTTCTGAAGACCATAGTGAGCCCGTTTACTGACAATCTGAAAGCAAGAATGGAAGTACTGGAGTCCACGACGTCGTACGCTCGTCAAGGCGCGAAATTTAAAACTTGTACTCTTATGTTATTCGAAATAAATGGTGAAATTAATGACACCACAGTTCGCGAAGAACAGTTTTTTAACAGTTTGAACGAATTTTGCATTTGCCTTCCGTGTGACTTCGGGTACTTTCCGGAATTTTCCTTTTGATAATTTTGATGGTTTTGAAAACGTTGTATCCTGCTATATTTGACCCGGATTCTACCAGAGGCGCCACCAGAAGAAGCCCCCATAGGGCCATACCCGACTTCCCTGGTGACAACGAGTACTTACTCCGCGCCTTAGAGTGGAAGTACATCAACAACGTGCCGGACCACACACCGATGCCCCTGTATGACGGCCCCGACAACTGAGATCTCTATCAAGCGTTTACAGTTGCCGAAATCAAAGTGGCCATACAAAGAATGAGGAAAGAAACTGCCCCGGAGCCCCGTCAAGTGTCGATTTAGGGCCCCTCTCCAACATAATCGATGGCGTGACTCAGTTGCTAAGAGATATAATCAACCAATTTTGGGATGCCAGAACGCTTCCTTTAGAGTGGAGATCCGCCGAGCTCACTTTCATACCGAAGGCCGGCAAAGCGGTCAACATCGATAACTTAATTCCGTCCTATATCCCTTACATCGTGTGCTGGCAAGGTGATGGAGAAGGCAATACTAACCAGGCTAACCGAATATCTGTTGGAACAGAACCTCTTGCCTGACACCGTGTACGGCTTCTGTGCCCACCTCTCTGCTCAAGACATCCTCCTACTATTGAAATACTAGATTGTCAACAAACCCTGCGGAAGTACTCAAGCGGATTGGGCCATTCTTGCAATAGATTTTAAGAAAACATTCGACAATGTCCGACACTTCACCATCTTAGAAAATGTTCAACTCAAGTGCGGTCCCAAGCTTTACACATCCGTGCGCGACTTCCTTAAGACAGACGGGTTTCCATACGTGCAAGGCACCTCAAATCTGAGCCAATCACTATTGGCCCGAACCCCTAGAAGTCATGCGCTTCCTACTGAGCCCGGCTAGCTCAGCCGGTAGAGTATGACACTCTTAAACTCAAGGTCGTGGGTTCGGGCCCCACGTTGGGCACCATTTTTAGGGACTCGGACCGTCGTACCGCCAAGGATGAAGCCGCTGCCGATACGCAAGCCGTACACATTGGCGCGCTAGCAGTTGGCCGCCATTAGGGATGTATGTACTGTATATGTTCCCCTTAACCCCACCAGCAATCACGCCTCCGTGCGCTGCCTGCTCGTGCGCGCATCGCCGTCCTTGCTACCTAGCGTAAATGCGGACGGTCAGTAATATTCTGCACGATGACTGAAACGCACATTCAATTTTTTTTTTGAATACTTCAATCGCTTCGGATATTGGAAAATGTTCGAATCAGTGACAAATATTAAAGGGACCGACAACTGACCAGAACCTGCGATTAGATTCTGACTGAAACGAAAAAAACCACGAATTATGGTGATAGATTCAAGCATACCTAATGGGGTTTGAGTAGAATTTGTATTTTTAAATTGCGTTTGAAAATCACAAAATACGGGTATGTCGCGCAGCGTAGCCGTAGAGACTTCGTAC
>JABSTT010004778.1:0-21195 GCA_013339685.2 Hyalomma asiaticum
TACTCACGTCAGTCCCGGGGGATAAAGGCGTAGTCCTTCGTCCACTACGCTTTCCAAGTACTTCAGCTTCTTCATTACTGTTTCATAGTCCAAAGGACCCTAAGAAGATAAACACGTGTAAACTGTTTCTTTGAAGGTTGCAGGATTCGCAACAAAAGCATAATTTTTTTTTATGGAAACGTGGGTTAGAACGTAAACGTTTTCAATTTTCCTGTCATGCAGTAACGCGAGACAATTGAGCAAGGCTCTGTGCCCTCTCCATCTACCTTCTTTTCTGCAGGCAGGGATTTATCCGCCCACGCAAACATTTCAGCAAGAAGTGTTTAGTGGACGTGGTACTTAGCCGCGAATTCTGAACTATATTTGCGCAAGGTTTTGATTTCATTGTTTTCAGATCAAGCCTACGCTTGATGTGCCATAATTATAAATATTCAGAATTCTGATAAAACAGCCCGACTTTCCTGAAAAGGGTCTAAATTAACATTAATACACGTCCCCACAGCGTGTGATAAAGGAACGATGGTAATGTTACGACGTTCCATAGGCGTGCGCAGGTTTCTTAATTAAAAAAAGAAAAAAAAAGGGGGGGGGAAGGAGGAGACTGTTCACTGAAACGCCGCCTTCCTCCTCTAAACCCCCTCACACTGAGGACATTTCAGTCAAACGAAGTGCGATGTACAGGTACGGGCCAGAGGGATGGTCATGTGGGCGAGTTGGAGCTGGTTAAATGGTATGGGGCAGATTTTGCGCCTCTTTCAGGTTGCTATAAGGGCACCCCATTTTTACCCCCCCCCCTCCTCCATTCCTGTGCGCAAGCCTACTAATATGTCCCACTGCCTCATCATTCCTAGTGTTCGTAAAGCTGTTGCAGTGGTCAGACATCCAGTCGTTGTGCGATTTTCTGCGTTTGTTTTAGGACGTAATTTCAAAATTTGTAAACTGAAGCAGTGTTGTACGAAAAGAATAATGACATTACGATGTGCACGTCAAGCGGTGCATACAAATCTACAAAGAAAAAAGAAGAAAATACGTTGCGCTGTTTTCCACCATGACATCATGTATGAACAATAATGTCTCCCGGATATCACGCAGAACAGTACTATCTTCCTCCACTAAATTCATTTTCTGTGTTACACATAATACCACACTTAGTTCTGCATGCATTTAGTGCTGTCGTTTGAGGAATCCTATATCTGGGCACTGTCCTGTATATTCTTCTTGAATGACACATAGGCTGTGATAAGGGCGTGGACTGGCAACACAGGTTCACACATTGTCATAAAATTTCTTCATATAATACAGTTTTTTTTTTGTCTGTATGAATACAACATAACCCCCTGATAATTACGAAGATCGCAGGTAGCGGCCTGCCTCTCTCGCTAAATCTGGCGCCACTTACGTTGATACCGGCGGCATCGATGACTTCTCGCCGAAGCTTTTCTTGTACATCTTGATGTTTTGCGAGTGCGTAGAATATGTAGCTTAGAGCTATGGCTGTGGTCTCAAACCTGCGTTCATTCAAAAGAAGATTGTCAGAGCGAACATGTACAGGCATTCAATGAAAACGAGAAGTTAGGCGGACGCGTTAAGAATGATCCTTACAACAAAGCACCTTATTAACGCCACGGCACCAACTACATTCATTGAAGTTTATTCACCCTCGATGGGTGATAATATAATGGTGTATTGCTTGATGTGCTGCAAACACAAACCTGTCTGTCTTGCTAATTATTCCTTCACAATGAGGAAGCTCACCTTTTTCTTTTTTTTTTCTCGTGGGTCGAATTAGGAGTAGGTGAAACGGGTGGGCGGTTGATGTTTAGAAGTAGCCATCAGGAACACAGGGGGCACCACCAAATGGGAGATGCGCGCACAGGTTACAACTTTCCTCTTGAATTCAAACGAATACTAATGCGTCGAAATGTTCAATCACAAAAGAAAAAGCAAAGAAGGAGGCCGATTTCTCCAATAGGGGTGAAGAACCAACTAGATAACATATTCATCTGGAACGCGTGCCTTCATGTATTTTACTTTCACACACGTTTCTCAGTCTCACCGATATTTAAAGATCGTTATTCATTTCTTAAACTCTTCCAAGGTGCTGTCACAACTTCGAAACATACCGCATTTGAAATCACGGGTCCTAACGGAATGTTCAAGAGGGAGTAACACTAATTGCTTCGCCATGCATGACTTTTTGGCAATTAGACTTCAGCTTGTCATCATTTCTTTTTTTATTTGAGGTAAAAATGCACTCTGGAACAAGACAGCGCAAAAATGACGGAGCACCAGAGAATGAAGGACACAAAAATCGGCGCCTACCTACACGTTTTATTAGTCTATACTGCGCAATATATACTGCGAAGTCTATAACCAAATGAAGAACAAAAGTGATAAACCAACGAAAAGTACATCACCACATGCCACGCACGCTGCGTTGGCACCCACGTGAAAGATAATCTAACTAATTTTCAGATAAAGCTGTCGAAGGCGTGCTCCCACACAGTCCGCCCAGCCTGTCCATTTTCAAAGCTTTCCGGGATCTCGCGTGTCAGCTGGTCGCGATGACGCCAGGCAACAGCGCAGTGATGGAAATCAGGATCGCAGCCATATTCTCGGCAGGGACTGTCGATGTGCTGCTGCCGAGACTGTGGCTGTTTCCTACGGTTTTTTACATCACGTATTCCGTGCAAGGTGAGCTCATCAAGTTGGCAGCGGTAGCTCACGCACGACGGTGACTCAAAACGCTCCCGTCCTGCACCCTCCAATATTTGTTTTTATTTCACCTCAATTTCATCCTTCGGCTAGCAACAACGGCGTCATTTTTACGTCCTTCCCTATACCCTGCATTATGCACTGTCTTATCCTCTTTCTATACTTGGTATGGAGGAGGGGAAGCTACGTGCTAATAGCCAAGGGCTGCATCTTTAATCTGAATAAAACAGTTTCAGTTCTTGAGGCATCTGCTTCTGCAGAACCCGTTATTACAAATCAGGCGTTGAACAGACACAGTTTAGCATTCGGCTAGACCGTGACTCACAAAAGTTCGTGGTATTTCTAAGCGTAAATTTATATCCTTATATCATGTGCGTTTCATGTGTGTTTTCAGGCTGGTAAAGCACAGGAAACAACTGGAGAGCCAAGTTACAGCAAACAGGTGATTGTCCAGCAGTTCGCGTCCTTTTGTTTCTTACCCAGCGATGAAAAGTACTGAAGCGGCGTTGATGATTTCTTCTGTAGTTAGAGCTCGGCTCCTTACACTTCCTGTGGGAGAATAAAGGAGTATGTTTAAATAGTACCATGCATGAACCATAAACACGCGCGAAGAAATCAGTATTAAATCGCTGCGCTACATTCCCTCCTCCTCGCGTTTTTGTTCGTTCTTTTCTCTGTGGAAATCGTACCTTGTTGCTCCAGAGAACTATAGTGCGTCCTCATACACCCCACGAGAGCTCTAATAGCACTTCTATGCTACTTCGTAATCATCACGCCATCACGTTAGTGTTTTATTGAATCAGAGTCACACCCTTTCATTGCATCGCCTACTTTCCTTCCCCCTGTGTAGGGTAGCCGACCGGACCTGCGCTAGGTCAACCTCCTTACCTTTCCCTTTGTTGTTTCTCTCCCTCTCTTCTATAATCACTGTGCAATAATTAGCGCTACAGTGAAAACAGAAATGAGAGAGCTCTGCGTTCGACACTCAGCGGGAGCCGAATGAGCAAATATGTTTGCATGTATTCGTATATAACCTGTAATTTTTCTCGTGCCTCTAAATTGCAGACTTACTCGCGGCTGCGGCAACCCATGTTTCTTACTTATCCAGTTAATTAGTGAATGAAAGTCATTTATTTATAAATATGGGGACATACGCCTTCTTTGGCGATAAATTGGGCGTTGTTGTCGTCCCACTACAAAGTTATTCGCTGTCTTATGTAATATAGTAGGAGGCACTTGTACTGAGGCGGTGCGTGGTCAGCGCTGTGGTGTGTCAGTCCTCCTAAACTACCCTGGTCAGGCTGCTGTGGCTAGCCTACTTCGCGAATATTAGCTGCGCGGCTGTGCTTCACGATAGTTTGCGAACTGTAAAGGTTGTATGGTCGTTCTGCCTGTGTCGAACTCCGAACATTGCCGCATTAAATGGTGAAGGTCTGCGCAGCATCACAACCCGCAGTGCATGGACTTCGCTTCGTAATTTCTCCATTATGCAGATAATGTGCCTCCTCGATTGGCACACGAACTTTCCCTTCTCCTCCTCCAGCTTTGAGATCGGGGGAGTGTGGGCAAAATGAACTCAAACACGCTGCTAAGGAAGTCAAGTCTCTGCCCTGACGAAGACGAGTGCACATGTCTAGTCGTAGACTCCATGACATTGCTTGTTCACAGATTTCTTTTTTTTTTTATCACTGATGTAGGGCATCTCTTGCATATGAAGCCCTATACGAAGCAGATGTTTCCGCCTATGTCCAGTCTATTCAATGATCTTACTGTTAGCGCTCCCGTAATTGTGACGAACCAGCTATTCTACTTCTCGCTAGCTCCATTTTAAAAAGAAAAACTGGCTATAATAGCAAAGCTAAATTACCATTTGCCACTTTGTTGTTACCACGTTCCTCTGCAGCCTCCACGTACTCCGCGTCGAGGAGATTTTGCAGTATGTCAGGTTTTCGCAGCTGCAGATGAATTAAACAAAAAAAAAAGGCTCTAACAAGACAATAGATCTGACTTGCTTTCATTTGGCGAGAGCAATCCGGATATTTTGGCTTACAATGTAGCTGATAAGCCTTCATTATCTACTGCGTTGTGTTTTACATTCTCCGGGCGTTTTATGATGTAACAATCAATTACGCATAGCTCTCTAGTCATAGGTGCTTACTGTCAGGTTTTCTGTTATTATAAATGCAACGAATAGATAGTCTCGATACATTTATAAATATGCACGAACAATTTTTTTTCGAACTGAAAAAGAGAAGAGCCATACGCGCTATGCTAGTGATACATTCTATGCACTAACATCAAATCTCGCTGTGTTTTTTTACAGCAGAGAGGGTCCTAGGAGTGTCGTCTCGCAGCTCTTAAGGTCAGAGAATCATACGAGTTGTCCTGCGATGAGTGAGTTCTTATGATATACCGCGCGATGACAAGACAGTTCGCATGACTGACTGACGTGATCGTGTGATGTCGTCATAATATCTTCGCGTGATGACGTCATCGAAGACATATGACATTACGTCATATGGTGGCGTAATTTATTACGTCATGGGATTTTGTTACCGGACATGAACTTCGACATAGTATTGACTTCGGTATAGCCGCCATAACCTGACACCACATGTTTTCCCATTGAATGCATGTGAGGAGACGTTAGCGCCTCTTTATTCATTCCTTTTTTTTTACGTTGCCAGTATGCATTCTTAATTCACGGTTGCATGAATCTCTACTCACCGATGGATCGCTCTTTCTCAGCTGGATGACCTTGGCTGTCTGTTCGTTCATGTTCTGAAATGTATATTCCCCGAAGACGGCGGACAGCCAGTAGAAAGGCTTCATGAGCGGCCCAAATGTTGTCGTGCTCTCTAAGGGGAAAAACGGTTTCTCAACCACAAGTTATTTTTACACCGTAGCCTCACATATCCAGTACACTATGAACGTCGATGCACACTCAACAGAATTTGATTGTTCGCATCTTGTCAAAGCATGAAGTTCGGAGATGTTTCACTGTGACTCTTGAGAATGATAATCGTACCCTCGCAATTGTTCATGAAAGTGAGAACCCGCCTCGGAACTTCCCTTTAGCATGTTAGGAACCCAGGCAGGTATATACCAACGAGGACTGATCGACAAACACACATAACCAGGGTCCTGCATGCATCGTTCGAAAATGCACAACGAATTCAATGTAGACGAAAGCTGTGGGGTTGCATGTAGCTACAGCGAGTGAGTGAAGCTGTAGGGTCTGAGTAAATTCCAGCCACTTGTATCATATCCTTCTATTTGTGCCGCGCATTCGGACAGGGCCATGTTGGACCTTTCGTAGAAAGGTTTCCTTCTATCTCGACCAAGATCAATGCAACAATGTTACAGTGTCCATGCGCGGACACTGTAACTGTGATCATGGTCTCAGACATTTGCTTTTCTTTAAGGAGGTCTTTAAAAGCGATTAAAAAGGTTAAGCTGGAAGGACAAGCCATACTTCGCCTTCTACCCTGTTCCACGTGCATTTTAAGTATGTATCCGTACTCACTGGTTCACAATTAAACAGACCGTGCGAAAAAACTGTGCACAGATAGCCGCTCTTCAATGCATGTGCCTTGAATGCGGCCGTAACTATTTCGGCCCTACTACATTGCCCTTTCTCCCAGGCAGGATTTACTTAGTCACTTCCTTCTGCTCATTGTTCATTTAGTAATCGACATCTATGACAAACGTCAATGAGCTCCACGTTGACAAGGTAAAAAAAAAAAAAAGTCGACTGAAAGAGGAATAATGTTTTGAACATAGGAGTTCTTTAAGCGAATTGACTTGAAAGGCACCCACGTGCGAAGATATGGAAAGGACCCTTCATGGTGCCCCTCAGGGTAGCCTTGGCGACAGTCATGAGTGGGTGATCAGGCTTCCCTTGAAAGTGCTCGTCTATGCCGAATGATCCTCGTGCTACGTAGTCCATGGAGAGTTGTTCTAGTTTGGGAAGCATTTGCACTTCTTCTCCGGTGTCCGCACACTTTTCCAACGACTTGATGAAGATACCCGCATCTTCTTCGATGTGTGGCATCATCTGAAATGTTTCAATTATAAACCTAGATGCTGCAGATGCGGATTGTCGTGTATGGCACACGCAAACGATTCTGTGCTACTGTGTATCGATTCGCTTCGCCACGACGCACACAAAGAAATGAGCTGCAACGAAGTTGCATCTATATAAACGCAATGACCAAGCTGTATGCCTTGCACCTCTGCAACTATGTATTTCAGTAAGTACGATTACATCTATGCGTAAGCACATCAAGGAGGAAGGGAAGGAAGGAGGGAGTGTGAAAGTGCATTTTGTTCACTAAGAAATGAATGTGTCCGTAATAGACACTTGGAACATCTGTTCTTGGTACTTCAATGGTAACCTACGTGGCTTGCAATTGTTTTACAAAACAAAGAAGACACAAATTGTCACAGCTACATGAGTATAACGTTACGAAAGGTTCGTGGTTTTCGTTAATATATCTAGTCCTTTCTCGCCCTTAACCTTCAGGAAATCTCTTATTTGCAGTCAACACAGTGACATATTTGTCAGGGTCTCTTGATTTCCAACAAATGCGCATTCTTCCAAATTCTTAATTTTGACAACTATTCGTTTTTGCTCTACATGTCAGGGCGATTCAGAACCTCAGTTTTGTACCACTACCTTACTGCGAGCGCGCTTGATTGAAGCGTATTCACCTGCTTCAGTTTGTTGGCACTCAGCCCATAAGTCACAGCAGACCGAAGGCTTTTCCATGGAAGACCTCCAACATGCATGATGGACTTCTTCAAAACGGGGTGCATTTGGTCACTCATCATAGTAAACTGATAATAAAAAGAAGCATTCAGGGCAGCACTGTAAGAAACGAAGCAATCATCTTGACAAACTCAAGGTGCCCGTCTAGGCTTGCAGCAGGCACAATCAAGACAGTCGGTTCCTATACACTTCGATGATAAGATGTCTATGGCGCGGGGGATGACACTGAGGAAGCACTCAAGACACGCATATCCCAGGAAAGGTCGGTGTAAAAGCGTCTAACTCAAGTGTTAAAGGGACAGTGAAGTGAAAAACCATTTTTCTCGAGCGCCGTGTGCATGCTCCACCTCCCCCAAAACTGTCAAGAGAATAGAACTCTTTATTAAAACGCCTGCGAACGAACGCTTTCACTCATGGCACGCTAATGCACCGGTTATACCCGACGCTTTACAGCTACCTCTGTCCACTCTGCAGTGTACCCGACATCCTGGCGCATCTGCTCTTGGAGTGCTGTTGCCATTTTGACTGAGAAATGCAACCGGATACACACGCCAACCGGATACACAACCGTGTGTTAAGCCAGAGACTCAACCCGCGGAGTTTCAGACCATTTGATGGAGCGAATTTGGGGAGAATGCGAAAAAAAGAAAGACGTTGGCCTTTTGGCGTCAAAAGGCTGAATGAAAAATCATTCGGGTAACTGGTCAGCCATCGCAAATCCTGTCTCGTGTGAACACACGTGACCTTCCTTTGTGGCAAATACAGAAACGATGCATCTGGCTGTGGTCTAGCACTGATCCAACAGTAGAATCTGTCGAATGATTACTTTCTATATCTAAGAAATCATCACATTTCAAGCACATGAGATATATAGCACTGCAGCACGCGAATGTCCGGTCACAGGCCTATACTCACCGAAATAGCATCCTTAAGAAATTGCAAGAATCGATAGGAAAATACTCACGCCCCGATCAACGAAGTTTTGAAAGTTGCGCACAAAGACCTGCTCTACCAGGTTTATGTCTCTGGTCACAACAAAAGGAGCGTCTCCATTGTAGAACCTGCGCAATGGAATTTCATTCGGTTTCTGCAAAATTGCTTTGATGCGCCCTCACTTTCGACAGCGCACTAAAGCTGGCAAACACACTGCGTGACATTAATTTCTTGAGAATTGTGAGAATAACGTCACGAGACACTTACCCAAAGGTATCCCCATATTGTTCGAGCCATTTGCCAATCACTTTGTATTTCTCCTGTTGGAATATAAGCGAACATTGCATTATGACACCTGTCGAAAGCCGTATCCATTCAGAAAGCGACGGAGGGCTAGCTGGCATCTTGATAATGGGGGAGTAATTGTTCACTGTGTATTAATGTGTACAATTTATAGAAGCCCTCTTGTGCATTCGTAAGTAATTTGTACCTGGAATTCATTAGCGTGTGGATTGCATGTGTGTGTTTGTGTTTGTTTGTTTGTGTGTGTGTGTGTGTGTGTGTGTGTGTGTGTGTGGGTGTGGGTGTGTGAGTGTGTGTGTGTGTGTGTGTGTGTGTGTGTGTGTGTGTGTGTGTGTGTGTGTGTGTGTGTGTGTGTGTGTGTGTGTGTGAGATATAGACGAAGGAAGGTTATGTTTCAGTCTGTAGTTATGATTGTTTTGTGCAAGTGAAACATTTCCCTCCGCGTAGTGCCTTGCAGCACACAAATAATAGCTTTGTAATGCGTCCTCAAACAGATCTTCATTTCTTGAATTTTGGAGTTGTAATACACGGCGACCCTGTAGCATTTTGCTTTGAAAATATGGTAAGATGAATAGTCTAAGACAGACCCGTCAGAAGGAGTATCGCATACAATTCCGAGATGCCTGGCAGCGGCGCGAAGAAATAATAAATAAAACATCTGCTTCCTGGGG
The DNA here is from genome assembly GCA_013339685.2 of Hyalomma asiaticum. Lineage (NCBI taxonomy): Eukaryota > Metazoa > Arthropoda > Arachnida > Ixodida > Ixodidae > Hyalomma > Hyalomma asiaticum. The sequence goes on from JABSTT010004778.1 coordinate 9,394, forward strand.
CACAACCTTCTTGCGCTCCTACGGCAAAGCACATGACCGCAACTAGTCGACTTAAGAGTCGAACTTACCATTGATTGATATTCCCAGAGATTTCCCCATATCAGGTTTGGCTTCGGCCCCGGAATGCCAATCCTCTTGAAATATGAGAAATGCCACCGCCGCCATCTGAGAAGAAAGGAACGGAACGTAAATTGTTGGAGAATTATAAACTGGACGTTGGTTGGCTCATACTAACGTGGGTAGTTTGATACGGCGGAGAGTAACAGGCTTCGACAAATCATCATGCGCGTGCACTAGTGTCTGGCCCTGTCCCAATATTTCGCTCTGCCTTTTTGCATTCACATTAACATCGTCTTTTCTTTAAAGGGCAACTCCGGCGGTTTTTTCACCGTGTTCTGATATCAATGTTTTCGAATATTGCTGATAGTCCTGTAGCAGCCAGGGTGCTTCAGTTTGCCCAGAAACGCACCAATAATTTTAAATAACCGACCGAAAGGCGTGTTCAAACCGAAACCGAAACGGGTAGACGCTTCTCGCAGCGTATGCGATGACGTCACAGCCTCCCCACCATCAGAAATATGGAGAAAAATGACAGTAGCGAGGTCATCCTACGATGTATTGAGTTATGCCAGCTTTTATGAACCTGACAGCGACGATCTGAACGCTGAAGTACCGCCGTTTTGCTTTTGATGTTCCGCAGGCACGGGTAGGCAGCGTTGAAGGTGATGACGTCAAAAACACATGGTGGCCCGCAGGGGAATCCGCTAAAAAATTTTTAAATTCGTTTCCAGGAAAACTAAATGACGTGCAACCGCCTGGTGTGGCATATATTATTACATTGCCGAGGAAAATACATATTGAAAAATTCACGAAGATCTGTGGACGCTGAAAAAATCGCCGGAGTTGCCCTTTAAGACGGCAAGGATTGTGAGCGAAGGTCAATGAAGCTAAATGATGTCATGGATTTCCTGTGGCGCTAAGCGTTGACAAAGCATGGAGATTTTGTTATCAATCAACAGCTGGAGAGCTACTGGGAGCAGGAGATGCTCTAGGTGTTTCATCTGTCTTCTTTGCTACTGCTTCAAAAGTTATGTGATAATAAAGATAATTATACGCATTGCAGGTTGTACCGAGGGTTAATGGGCACCCACGCGTCTGGACAGATAAAGTACTTCATTTCCATTAGCCTATGTGGAGAAGTGCTATGTCTACTGACTTAATGGTAACATCCTAACGAACAGCGATGACCATTGCATAACAGGCGCGGCTCAAATTCATTTCCGCACTCTTTTTATACAAACAAAACTTATCTCAGCTACTGTTCTGGCTCTTGTCCGCCAAGAATTTCTGTAAGAAGATTGCGTGCTGCTTTTGCGGACATGTCAACGTTTCCTTTTCTTCTTTTTTTTTTTTACTTTTTGCACTCAGGCACTTGTTCAATCTTTCCTGTGCACAGGCTCTTGTCAATTGCAGAATCCCACGTAGACGCATAGCGGCTGTTTCAGATGACCAGGGCAGCATGTGAAATCACCGATTCGTGCACAACAGCACATATTCACGCAACACACGCAAGCAACATAACATTGCAAGTGACTTGTGTGCCTTGCCGGCGTCAGTGTGGCTAGAAGAGCGTCTTCGTTGCGTGCAAAGCACCGCCAGCGCTCTCTCAAAGATCAAGTACGTATTGCTGTTAGTAAGTGTGGCTCCGAAATTTTACTGCAGCGGTTGCATTAACTGCTGAGATTGCAAAGCCCGTGAACGCGCGTAAAATCACTACGCAAGGCGTCCAGCATATAGCAATCGTTGATCACGTAATCATTCATTTGGGCAATGTAAGGCAAACTTTTCCGTGAAGACAATGCTTAGGCGAATAAAAATTAACACCATCTTCCCAAAGGGAACCCTGATGGGATGCGAAGCAGCAGCGTTGCGCACGGGTGGCGTCACGGGTTGAACGGCGCTAACGCGGGTGCTTCGCATCCCATCAGGGTTCCCTTTGGGAAGATGGTGTTAATTTTTTGCGCGTGAACCGACGAGTCGGCGGTGTAGCGAGCGGTGGTCGTAGTAGCGGAGCGAGCGGCGGTAGCGGCAGGTGTTGCGTTGCGAACGGACGAGGCGGCAGCTGCGGGCGCGGCGGCGAGCGCGCGGCAGGCGAGGGAGAGAGTGACGTCAGCGCGCACTGCGAGGGGAGCGTGACGTCAACGCGCAGCTGCGGCGTGACCTACTTGGCACCGCTCCAACACCTGCGGCGGGGGGAGTGCGTTGCGGCGCATTCGTACGGAGGCACGGAGGGACAGCGTTACACAGGCTAGTCAAAGAGCTGCTTCGCATCTAATATGGCGCAGGCATATACTACACGTGAGAGTGCGGTGCCCCATAGCTCGTCGGCATAAAGCATGAAACATCCCTTCACGTGTCTGAAACGGCGACAGCTGTCACAAGGCGCCCGGGGATGACAGTGTACGTGACCCACTTTGCTTTTAACGCAATCTTGCTGATATCACAGGCAGTGCGCCCATACGTTTGCGAGCAAGATGGTAAAAGCATATACGTATTGGTCAATTTCCAACTCGTCTGCAGACGTGATCCCACCGATTTAGGGACGAAGCACGCACACTTGCGACTAAGAATTTAGAACGCGTCGATCATTAAGAACGAGGAGAGACAAATTTGCCGAGTAGCGATTCCCGCGGATTCCCGTGTAGTGTTGTTTGTAAGGAGACTCTTGTATTGTGGCATAGTCCCGTGCACGCGTACGTCTTGTTATCTGTCATGATGAAGCGACAATCGGTGCAACGTCTTTCTCAATGCCACACGGAGTTATCGCATTATCCGCGAACGTAGCGCATCATTTGCTTTGACGTTACCACCGTCCCCTATAGACCTATAGACCTAGGATCCTGTACGGTCTATACAGTCAGCTTGTTCCGATGTAGGTCTAAAGGCCTATATGGTCTATAGACCGTATAGACCTACAGACCTACATCGGAACAAGCTGCACGTACGTTGTATACAGACATGCCGTAGTATGATACGTAGATGATCTATTATACAGCAGAGCAGCATAGTGTTTTTGGTGTGCGACGTCTGCGGAATTGTGTACACTAATGAAGGGACAAAGTAAGCGAGATAATGATAATTGCCGGCGTTTTAAGTGCCAAAACCACAATGTGGCTCTGACGCACGTTGTGGCGGAGAGCTGCGGAAAGTTTGTTCACCTGGGTTTCTTTAATGTCCAATGAAACTCCACAGTACAGTGACGCTCAGCACTTAGCCTCCATTGAAATGGCACCACCACGGCCGGGATCAAACCCGCGTCTCTCGGGTCAGAAGCCGAGAACCATAACGACTGTAATATCCTAAAGTAAGCGCTATTATTTCACTTGGCTGTCACCGCATGGTTTCGGCAGATCACGAACGCTTATTCATCACGCTACTGATGTAGAAGGGGTTTCAGGTTCTTTCGCGCTTTGCTCCGCTTTCGCCGTCACTATATACGTAGTGAGATAGGGAAACTTACGCTTATATTCTCAATGCATTTTTACGTATTTTATTGAAATGATAAGTAGGTGAGGTTGGCGCCTCTAGGGTGGCACCGGTTACTCCCTCCCATTAGCAAGCGAAGCATAATGTATCCGCCAAAAAAGGGGCAAAATCACGCAAAATATGGCCCTCAGTATAATACAGCTGATGTGCAACCCTTTTATTTATTTTTTATTTAAAGAATACTGCAGGCCCTGAAACGGGCCCAAGCGGGGGCAAATGTACAAAGTAATACAATTAGTCAACGCGAACAAACATTATGAAGTGTAGAGAATACATAAAGCAAGAAATAGCTGTAATAAATATAAAACAAAAGCAAATATGAAAAGGAGGAAGGAACAAACCATATAAATATAATGAAGCAGCTATGCGAAAAATAAACAGCAAAAATGGCAACACACTGAAATAAATGTAAAGCTCAGGCATACTTTAAGTTATGGTCATGTTGACAACATCGTGTCCTACGATTAGTTACACACATACACATGAAAAAATGAAGAAATAAAACAGTTTTATGGAGTCACTGCAATAGCTTATTAGACTATGGATCAGAGAACATGATAATCAATGAAGGTATAAAAAACAAATTATACACAGTAGGGTCAAACAGTTACACGCTCTAAGAAATCAACGTTAGACAAATCTGAAAGAGGTAGGTTGTTCGAATCTGTTATGGTGCGTGGAAAGAAGGAATATTTGAAAAGATTAGTTCTTGTCCGATAAGGTGTTAAAGAGCCCGCATGTCGATGACGTGTTCTACGAGCTGTAAGGGGTTTTAAATATTGACTTGGGTCTATAGCTAAAAAATTATTTTTGAGCGAAAACAGAAATTTTAGTCTATATATTTTCCTGCGTAACTGAAGCGTTTGAATGTTATGCTGTGTCATTAGACTAGAGGGAGAGTCACTGTTACGATATTTAGAGTAGATAAATCTAACAGCTTTTCGTTGAATCATTTCGAGAGTATCAATGTAGTCTTTGTGTATGGATCCCAGACAATGCTGGCATATTCGAGTTTAGGCCGAATTAGAGATGAATAAGCCGTTAATCTAGTGCTAGAAGGTGTATGTTTTAGTTTGTGTCTGAGAAAGCAAAGTTTCTTGAATGAGGAATTGCATATGTTGGAAATATGTGTATTCCAGCTGAGGTTATTGGTTATTGTGATTCCCAGGTACTTATATTCGCTCACTTCTGTAAGTAGTTCGGAACCGAGTTTGTAGATGAACGACAGTTTCTTAGATTTCTTTTTAGTTATTGACATATATACTGTTTTAGTGGCATTTAATTCCATGCTCCATCGACTACACCATGAAACAATACCCTGAAGACCAGAGTTTAGCAAAACTTGATCCTCAGGGCAGTTAATTTCATTATATAGTACACAATCATCTGCAAATAATTTAATTCGTACAGGGGCATTAATTTCATTAGTGATATCATTAATGAATATTAAGAATAATAAGGGGCCAAGTACACTGCCCTGGGGCACTCCTGAAGAAACTGGTAGCTCACTGGATGAGTGATTACTTATTGAAACATATTGTCGGCGGTTAGTCAGATAGGCAGCCACCCAATTCACTATGTAAGCTGGAAGGTAATTGATTCTAGTTTAGTAATAAGCTTCCTATGAGATACAAGATCGAACGCCTTCTTAAAATCTAGAAATATTACATCGACCTGACCGGACGCATCAAGAACAACAGCGAAGTCGTGAACAATTGTTGTTATTGTGTAGTAGTGGAGAACCCTTTGCGAAAACCGTGTTGGCAGGAAGAAAGTATGTTGTTATTCCTATAAACTTTACAATTTCATTAGCTATTATATGTTCCAGTAGTTTGCAACATGATGAGGTTAGTGATATGGGGCGATAATTTGTTACTAGCGCGGCGTCACCTTTTTTCAGTACAGGTACAACACGTGCCGAGAGCCAATCCTTGGGCAGCGTAGCTGAAGACAAAGACGCTTGAAATATGCGAGCTATAAAAGGCGCTAATGCTTCTGCATACCTTCTCAGAAAAACGTTAGGTATACCATCTGGTCCAGGGGAGGATTTAGTTTTAAGGTTGAGTAGCACTGAAACGACGCCTGGTATTGACACAATATCAGGTGGAGAGTTGCACGGAGTGCTGGTATGAAGCGTCGTAGTATCGGAGTTAGAAAAAACACTGTGGAAGTATTCATTAAAATACTGCGCAATATGTTGCTTTTCGTTAACTATAGTCCCCTCGCGTACAATGTGGCTAATATCCTTGTTCTTTTTTCTTAGAAACGCCCAAAATTTTTGTGGTGCAGAGCGAATAAATTCTGGTAGCGTGTGCTGGAAGTACCAACGTTTAGCATGCCCCACCTTTTGCTTTAAGTTATTTTGGATTTCTTGAATAGCTTCGCGTGAAGCACCCCGCCGCCTTGAGCGCTTAAGTCTTCTTTTAAGGTGCAGATATCTCTTGAAATCCAAGGAGTACTTTAGATGTTCGTTTAGTTTTACTCGGGATGAATTGGTGAGCAGTGAGTAATAATTTCTTGAAACATGCCAAGCTCAGAATATCATGGTTTTGAAAACTATCAAGGCATATTTCGAGATAATCTAAAACCGCTTTCATCATTTTGCTCTACAATAGTCTTTAATGGTGACTGTGTCTTCATAGTGACGTTGCAACTTTAAGTGGCACAGGTTGCTCCTTCCCATTTAGCAAGCGAAGCATAATGCCTCCGCCAAAAAAAAAAAAAAAAAATGGGGGGGTGGGGGGGGGGGAATCACGCATATACAGCCCTCAGTATAGTACAGCTGACGTGCACCCTTGAAATGACGTATGTCGTAACCCTTCGTAATTTAACGTATGTCACAAAATTTCGAGCTCGAGGTCACTTAAGGAGACACGCAAGGATCACGTACGTACACGGCACGTGATGAAGTCAAAAGTTTCTTATAGTCTCTAAGACACAGCAAAGCACAGAACGCGACTGTTTTCAGAGGTCATAAACCACTCGACCAGTGCCTCACACAATTCTTGAAGCGTGACATTGATGTAACCCATTAAGCTGCGGGATGAACTGAAGTCCTATTATGATACATGTTTCATGGCTTCAAAAAAAAAAAAAAAAACCTTCTTTGGATTGCAGGCAACAACCGCTGTTACCATATAAGCATTGCCCAACTCTGGAGTTAAATCGTTAATAACAGTCTCCTCTCACTCTCACTGCAACCCCCCATCCCCTTTTCTTTTTCCAGATTTATTCGGTTTAACTGTGTGACACATGCAGCGCATCGCTAGTGTCGCCGACCACGACATTTTTATGTCTTTTTTTTTTTTTTTGAGGGTGACGGCTTCTGAGCAGGGCTTCCTAAGTACCTTGTCTCTGTCTTATACGAACACGAATACGTAGTGGCGACCACACTACGCGCCATAGACAGGAAAGACTGGTGGGTAATGTGGAATTTTCCGGTATAGAATACCCCGCTATCGTTCGGTTGCAACATTGCGCAGCAATCGTTGTCCGCTAATTCCGAAGAAGCGCTACGTTGTATACCACGGAGAGGCCTCCGTCACAATATATGCGGCGTGCGAGGGCGTACTTCCTCTTCGAAGAAGACAGGCACCGAATTTCCTTCCAGGGAATGCCATTCCAGGAATGCCGTAACAGAACATGGGCTCAATTCGATGTTTGCGGTCAAAGTCGAAATAATAACGAATTTAGAAAACGGTGCTAAATAACGGATAATTTCTTTGCTCACCTCTCTTAACGTGCTAACCTCTCTCGACGTAGCTGTCTATGAATGTGCTATAATAAACATTGAACGCGTCGCCTATCTCATTTCCAGCATATAAAGGCAGGCCTGCGTCAGCGCTCTGTCGGTTCGTAATACTACCCTCCCAACATTGACCTCGACTCACTGAGAAGCGACCAGTAGCCAGGCAGAGAATCAAGAGGGAGACCGTGACAGCATTGCCGAGTCCACGTGAGCTACAAGTGCCGGCGACCACAGCTCTTTTGTTGCCTCGGGTGGCGAGGGGGAAGCCAAGCCGGTTGAGAAGACACTTCCCCTGCTCTCCGATCTTCCTTCTCGCCAGTCTAGCTTTCTCCACGCAACACTGCGCAAGGGCATAATATCGGCCTGTCATGCTGCAGCACGGAGGATGGCGTAACGTGGCTGTTCACCGAAAACGTGTACCTGTCCCACGAGACGGCGCGCCTAAAAGAGGTGTGCTTAATGGGACACTAAAGTGAAAAGGTGAAGGGATTAGACCTGTGACTTAGATTGCGAGAATTCAATTGCCGCTCATTTTTTCCGTTTTAGTTCCATACTAAAAAAAAAAAAATGAACGCCAGGATTAGTATTTGACATGGATGTCGTCTACATGGTTCGGCCATGTAGAAATGGTTTAGGTTCTTTCGCGCTTTGCTCCGCTTTGGCCGTCATTATATACGTAGTGAGATAGGGAAACCTACGCTTATAGTCTCAACGCATATTTACGTATTTTATTGAAATGATAAGTAGGTGAGGTTGGCGCCTTTAAGGTGGCACAGGTTGCTCCTTCCCATTTAGCAAGCGAAGCATAATGCCTCCGCCAAAAAAAAAAAAAAAAAAAAAAATGGGGGGGTGGGGGGGGGGGGGAATCACGCATAATACAGCCCTCAGTATAGTACAGCTGACGTGCAACCCTTTGAAATGACGTATGTCGTAACCCTTCGTAATTTAACGTATGTCACAAAATTTCGAGCTCGAGGTCACTTAAGGAGACACGCAAGGATCACGTACGTACACAGGCACGTGTATGAAGTCAAAAGTTTCTTATAGTCTCTAAGACACAGCAAAGCACAGAACGCGACTGTTTCAGAGGTCATAAACCACTCGACCAGTGCCTCACACAATTCTTGAAGCGTGACATTGATGTAACCCATTAAGCTTTCGGGATGAACTGAAGTCTATTATGATAACATGTTCATGGCTTCAAAAAAAAAAAAAAAAACCTTCTTTGGAGTTGCAGGCAACAACCGCTGTTGACCATTATAAGCATTGCCCAACTCTGGAGTTAAATCGTTGAATAACAGTCTCCTCTCACTGCCAACCCCCCATCCCCCTTTTCTTTTTCCAGATTTATTCGGTTTTACTGTGTGACACATGCAGCGCATCGGCTAGTGTCGCCGACCACGACATTTTTATGTCTTTTTTTTTTTTTTTGAGGGTTGACCGGCTTCTGAGCAGGGCTTCAGTAAAGTACTTTGTCTCTGTCTTATACGAACACGAATAAGTAGTGGCGACACACTACGCGCCATAGACAAGGAAAGACTGGTGGAGTAATGTGGAATTTTCCGGTATAGAATACCCCGCTATCGTTCGGTTGCAACATGCGCAGCAATCGTTGTCCGCTAATTCCGAAGAAGCGCTACGTTGTATACCACGGAGAGGCCTCCGTCACAATATATGCGGCGTGCGAGGGCGTACTTCCTCTTCGAAGAAGACAGGCACCGAATTTCCTTCCAGGGAATGCCATTCCAGGGAATGCCGTAACAGAAACATGGGCTCAATTCGATGTGTTCGGTCAAAGTCGACATAATAACGAATTTAGAAAACGGTGCTAAATAACGGATAATTTCTTTGCTCACCTCTCTTAACGTGCTAACCTCTCTCGACGTAGCTGTCTATGAATGTGCTATAATAAACATTGAACGCGTCGCCTATCTCATTTCCAGCATATAAAGGCAGGCCTGCGTCAGCGCTCTGTCGGTTCGTAATACTACCCTCCACAACATTGACCTCGACTCACATGAGAAGCGACGCCAGTAGCAAGGTGCAGAGAATCAAGAGGGAGACCGTGACCAGCATTGCCGAGTCCACGTGAGCTATACAAGTGCCGCGACCACAGCTCTTTTGTTGCCTCGGGTGGCGAGGGGGAAAGCCAAGCCGGTTGAGAAAGACACTTCCCCTGCTCTCCGATCTTCCTTCTCGCCAGTCTAGCTTCTCCACGCTAACACTGCGCAAGGGGCATAATATCGGCCTGTCATGCTGCAGCACGGAGGTATGGCGTAACGTGTGCTGTTCACCGAAAACGTGTACCTGTCCCACGAGACGGCGCGCCTAAAAGAGGATGTGCTTAATGGGACACTAAAGTGAAAAGGTGAAGGGGATTAGACCTGTGACTTAGATTGCGAGAATTCAATTGCCGCTCATTTTTTCCGTTTTATGTTCCATACTAAAAAAAAAAAAAATGAACGCCAAGGATTTAGTATTGGAATTCGCGCCGGGACTTCGACCGTTCGTGACGTCCGAAAGCCATTTTCTTTTTCTTCTTTTTAATCTCGCCAGATTCGCTCCGTCAAACGTTCTGAGTCTCCGTGCGTTACGTCTATGGCTCCCTAGAAGTACAATGTACTACGAGTAAGTAGTCTTACAAGTAAATAGTTACGCAGGCCTTAGCAGACGCTGTAAAAGATGTATGATGTAACACGTGTTAGTGCCGGAACTTCGAAGCGGCGCCGCCACCTGTGTCTTCTTTTTGTGCGTTTTCTAGCTTACCAAGTGTACCCTCGCAAGAATGTGATTGATTGATTGATTGATTGATTGATTGATTGATTGAGTGAGTGAGTGAGTGAGTGAGTGAGTGAGTGAGTGAGTGAGTGAGTGAGTGAGTGAGTGAGTGAGTGAGTGAGTGAGTGAGTGAGTGAGTGAGTGAGTGAGTGAGTGACAGTGCAGACTAGCAGTGTAGATTACCAGGTCAAAGCAAGTGAGAGCTCAAGCCGAACTCTGCCTTTGCCTTTCGGCAAATAAATCCATCCACCTCTATCTCTCTCTCCTTTCTTTTTTCTCTATCTGGAGGGAAGACACTGGCGCTGCTTTAATCGTTGTTTCTTCATTGATATTGTCACGTGGTAGTGACGCACACAGCACTCAAGGCGAAGCACGCAGGACTCAAGTGATGTCAGGCGAACTGTTTATTGGGCGAACTTGTGCCCATGAAAACAAAGCCAATGACAATGCACGGCAATAGCGGCGTGAACATTCGTCGGTCGACGGAAAGGACTGACAAGTGGCGTACTGCGCCGGCTTTTATACACGCGTCATAACGCGTTCTCGCATTATCTCTGGAGTTCCAGAAGTTACTGAAATGTGCGCGTCAAGCATGCAAAGTTACAAAAATGGTAGACACGGTTCCAGAAGTGGCATGCAAGATAAACGCGGCCTGCGTTGCGCTTAACAGAAAGTTATAACAGTGCTCCCCGCAAACAATCAAAACGAGCGCGCGTGTCACTGGGAAGTGATAACGGCTTTCCACATAAACCAAAACAACCGCATGTGTCAATATCTACAATATAATACACTAAAGTTTTTGCAGGACAAGTAAACAACCGGAAGTCCCAAATTGAGAACTGTAAAGGAATCCTCGCAGCAAGAACAGGGGATAAGTACATCGGTCACCAAACAGTGGCGGTCTAGCAGTAAAATATACAAAAAGAAAGTTGTGCATAAAAATTTAGGCAACAAATAAAAACAACATTGTAACAGAGGAGGGAGAGTCAGTGTGCGCATACCTACACAGTTGTGCGTTACCTATTCACGTCTTAGAGTCCTCTGCAGCTGCAGCTTCCTCTTTTTTTTCCTTCGAACTTACTGCAGCTATCAGTACGTCCGCGGCATGCTCACTCTATCCAAAAACAAAAATTCCCTGTCATAGTAAGATCTTCAAGTAATATGCGCAGTTTCTATTCCTTTGTGATAAGACCTGAGGCATCGTGCCGCTTGCCAGAACCAATGGCCTAATGTTGCCAAATGCCACTATGGTTACAACGTGTCATATGGTTACAACGGTGCATCATATCACTGGAGATGAAATGTTGCAGACGACCTGTAATATACGTTCTCTGGGAATGATACCGGAAAAGGTGTACAGCAAAATTTTACGAACGTTTCTTATGGACGCAGATAAATTTGCTTCAGGCATTCCATCGCGCTAACAGTGTTTCGCGCTAACAGACTTTTGTAGAACCTCAAGGACACACGAACCCTTGCCAGCTGTCATTTTCCCGATCGTCGGGTTATACGTTGCCGTCAAAAACCATTAACAACTTCGCTTTTGTTGCTGTCTGAAGGTAAACAAAGCGGTTAGATACAGCCTTGCGAGTACGGCAATCAATCTTGCTTGGCTCTTGCTACAAGCTGTCATGCACGTACACGGGATGATTCAATGATAATGACTGAGGTAGCTCTCGTTCATTTTTTTTAGTGTTTTTCCCACTATCAGGCGACACCAGGACCAGCGA
>JABSTT010004779.1:0-20621 GCA_013339685.2 Hyalomma asiaticum
TCATTTAGCCAAACCTGCAAACCATAGCCACACGCGCTGGCCTGGATTTGGTCGTTTGGTGAGCTTACAAAGAAGAAGAGAACAGAGGCCGGTCGGTGCCCAGTAGTACTGCACTTTGTACGCCAATAGTAGGCGCCTTTCTAATTTTGCATTCCGCCGAAAAGTTTACTTACGCGAGGAGAGGAAGCCGATGCCGTCGCGTTGACCGGTCGGTCTCATCTCCAGCCGATGACGTCTTCCTTCTGCCGTGTGTTCGAGCTCTTCCAACGCTCGCCTCGTTGTAGGGCAGGCAGCCGTGTTCCTAAGCGAGCGCGGTGGGAAATGCCTCTTCGGTGATGGCAAGGCGAGAGGTCTCCACTGGGCAGAATCTTCGATGTTCTTCACGTAGCTTGACCGGAGATGACACGTATGGCCTCAGGCTGCCGAGTGGCTGGGCTGCTCGCGCCGAGATCGCACGTGTTCTTCGTCGTCTTCGTTTGCGAGAAAAGCGCTGCTAATAACGACTAAACAGAACGCTTCTAATTTTTGATGATGATCGTATGTGGTTGTAGCAGCGAAGCTGCTTAAGATAGCAGGAATTTGCCAGTCGTGACTGTTTTAAGACCGAGGCACTTTAAGCCAGCCCCGTGACGTGGCAATACCACGTGATGTTGCGTTACGCGATTTGGGCGAACATGCCACGAATTATTTGGTTACGTGATTTTCGTGAAATGTCACGTGACCTTGCCGTACGTGCTTTTATGTGAACATATGATGTATAAGCGCAAGATATTCCCGGTTTATTCTGGTGCTTTATTTGACAATGTGGACGTAAGTTGAATGAACCTGCAGAAAAAGAAAGCGTATTTGATGTGTGCTATTGCTGTGTTTATAGAATATTCAGTTTTTAAAATATCAAACATGTCATGCATTCGACTATGGCCAAAAAGCTATCCCAAACAGAGAGAGTTCCCACGCAAGTCAACATTTACGCCAAGACTGCCAATAATGAGAACTGCGTTCATGTATGTATGTATCAAAAAATAGTGAATCTTCTAATCTAACGTCGACAGAATTCAACATATGTTGAGCTTTCGTAAGCAGAATGACACCTTTGTATCAAGATAAGCTAAACAAAGTTCAAATCAGAAGTAACTTTTGTTTGAATACGTTTATAACACCCATTCTCGTTTACTTCGTTATACAGCAGTTTGATGCCATAGATTATATTATCTCCTTTGTCAACCGCTCAGTACAGAAAATGTCCCCTTGAACAGAGCACGTGAAATGTCGGCTACATTTAAAAAACCGCCTGTTTCCGCGATTTCATTGTCTGTTGGCTTCATCAGCTTGCTTCCAACAAGTAAACGAGTCCTTTACCCATTTCGTTCATTCGTCTGTACTGACAGAACGATGTCGATGTTTATTTATTTATTTATCGTGTGTGCGATATAAAATGAATATGAAAGACTGTAAACTTCCGCGGAAAAAAGTTTGACATATCGCATTTTACTCGCATAATCTGCTTAGTTCTCTTTGAATAAAGCCAGGCATTGAAGAACAGTCACGGGCAAACTACGCCTTGGTTTCGCAAACACTTCAAAAATCACACGCAGACAGTCCTGACGCGAGCCACGCATTACGCCAGTGAGAAATGATAGCAAAAGCGAATGGACTTCTTAATTTATCAAAAAATATACGTGAACTAGCCGAATCCGGTCGTGGGCTCTGCAAGATCATTAGGCGAAAACGAGAAGTGCAAATCGAAATTGTCGTAGATGGCGCTGCCAGCTGCTTTCCCAAACGCCTTTATGAAGCGTGATTATCACTCACGCGTAGAGTACCTCGCAGTGGTGCGGTTCTCATTTTAATCAGCAAATGCAATGACAGTGCACGGCTTTGTATTTTGGCGTATTGATATTTTAGCCCATTCCGAATAAACAAGCAAAACACGAGCTGTCTCTTCAGTGATGGAGCGGCGAGACGAGTTGTCCACCGGGAGGCGGCTTCGATGCGTTTCACAGTGCCTGCAATTCAACAACACGAGGGAAGAAGCAACACGAGGAAAGGCGCTGCTGCTGCCGACTAAACGGGACGCTTGAATTTGTTGATGATGATATGTGGTTTTAGCAGCTAGGTGCTTAAGATAGCCGTAATTTGTGAGTCGCGCATATTTAACAGCCCAGCTGTTCATGCTACCCGTAATTTGTAAGGGATCATGTGCCGCGTGACATTTTGGCGGAAACCTGTCACGTGACATCGTGTTACGTGATATCGGTGGAAACATGTCACGTGACATTTCATTACGTGATTGGCGAAAAAAAAATCTATGACATAGGAATGCGGCACATACTCTTTTGGATGTTGTGATGATGATGATGATGATGATGATGATGAAGAAGAACTACGGCACATACTCTTTTGGAGCCCTCACGATCTCTTTCTCTTCGTCCGATTACCCGCTTCCAGGAGAAAGCGAAAAAGAAGTTGGAGGCTCCATAACACCGCGTGTACGTGACCGTGAGAGAAAGTGGAGGCGCTGCTGCAGCACTCGCCCTTTGCGGTCGAAACAGCCGGCTCTCATCTACGAGTGCGCAACAGTACCGGTAACCTCCGTGGGGTAGAGCAAGGAAAGCACCGTGCTTCAAAAATCTGCTACCACCTCCTAGATGACGACTCAACGACAGGCTGCGGGCGCTCCGGCAACCATCAGAACCGTCTCCACCAACCCTGACGAGGAAGAGACGGTAAATTTGTGCGGCGCCCCCTCGGCCGCGGAGGATACCACGGAGCTACAATACCTGCGTATGGGCTGAATTTGTGTTTCCTTGCGTGATATGAAAAACAGTGTGCAAGAAAGTGTATAAGAACCACGTGGTGCCCAGAAATAAATCCTTTGTTGGAAGTGTTACGCTGTGTGTGTGTTCTCCGTGTTCTCCTTGTGTCCTGTTACTTTGTGCTACCATACTTATCAAAAAATGTCATACCAACGAGCCCGCCTTGCAACTTTACTGGATACTTCCAGTTCTGTGTCCACAAAGTGCTTCGACAACCGTAAAAGTAATTTCGAAACTACTGAGTTCTTTCGGAAATTGCTCGCTTGAAGTAATTCATTAAAATACTATGCTAACATTTCACCGAATTAATTTGTTACACTAACTACTACAGTAAAAAACAATCCAATCACAGTAACTCAATCATTGCCAAGTCTTTGTTTCGACACGGAAGAACCCAGCATATGACAAAATGCGTGGCTCCACTAGGTTTAACGTTGTTGCAAAAATCTTCTGCGTCCACTACTGCGGAAGTATCATCATGTACTCTACGGAGATGCATTAGCCATATCACGGTAGGGGATTATTGCATGCCTTCATATTTTTCATACAAGTAAAATATGATGGTTCATTCACTCCACGAAAACGCTCGCAAAATCATCTAGCGCTAAGTAACTCACCTAAAGACTAACATACAGTACCTGTTGAGGGATGTCAACAAAGCTTTGATTCCACTTCGTTGTGTAGGAACAAACCCTGTTTCGCAATACTTGCATGCCGCTACGATAGCTCAATTTGAATTGCCTCTCTTAAGTATTGATGCCTGTAGGTATAAGGGAAGGCTGTTTCAATTAATTAGACGGATACGACGCGTAATACCTTTTATTAAGCTTAACCAATATCATTTTTCATTCACATAATTCATACTGTAATACACTGAAATAACACATTATACATTCCACAGACAAAGTGTTAGTGCTCAGCCAAAGCTTGCTGACTCTAGACATCGTAGAGAGCTTGCTCGAACGCAGAATGAACGAGCAGCTTCTGTGGATCCAAAGACGGCCCTAGATGATGCTACGGACCCATTGCGTGACCGCCACAACATAAGGGCACGCGGCATTGACTACTTCCGAATGGATGGGTCAACATGCGTGCACGATGGATGGAAATGTTGACAGGTGTAAAGGATCCCCGCGGCCACCTCTTCCTCGTCTCCACAAAGGCACGCTCTCTGGGTGCCAGACTTGTGGGTGCCAACAGTGGGGTACTCATGGAGGCCTCGTGGAACCCCACACGTGAGCTGCAGGCCATCCTCCGTGTGTATTGGTTCGGCCAGAAGAAACCAGTCTTGGTCTGCGCCGGCGGGCCCACATTCCTTGAACGGGAGAACAAAGAGATAACTTTAGTGAAATGTTACCTCGTGGCACATGGCTGGAATGTTTGTTCAATTCTAATGCTTTTTTGGGTAGAAGCATTGAATATGTATGTATGTATGTATGTATGTATGTATGTATGTATGTATGTATGTATGTATGTATGTATGTATGTATGTATGTATGTATGTATGTATGTATGTATGTGACATCCATTTGGACTGTGTATGAAGCATGCAGACCCTTTGTCTGTGTAATTGATGGCAAGTTAGAAATTAAACACAGATTATATTAATTACATGCAACTTCGCACATTGTTTGAAAGTACTTGGTGTCTATTCCTTCGAGGTTCTACTATAATTCATCACTGCAATAATCATGCATCATAACTAATGCCAACATAATGGGGTGCCTTCAAGACCCACACAGGCAGCCTCGCTGGACAGTGGTTGGCCGCTGATGTGGATAAATATCGACACAATAAGCAAGAACTGAGGTTTATTGGTTAAGGGGACTGCTCAATAAAACTGTACAGACGACGCTTGATTAGTCACATTCTGCTAATTCAAACAGTAGCCCTTTGATCTTTCAAACTCGGACAATGCAAACTTTCCGTTAATGATTATATACTTGAAACATTTCGTTGGCATGCTACGTTTCCGCTATATTTAAAAGCCGCTTATTTAAGACTGCACAATTTATTTCTGTTAATTCAATTTCTTTCACATTTAGGCATTATATCCTTTGGTCCCTTCTATTTCAATATTCAAAATCACATATTATCTGACAGCGAGAAATAAAGCTAGTAGCCTGCCACCACATATGTCAAATCATTTATGATTGCCAGAAGAGAAAGTAATATAACCCATGAGGTCAAAACCGCGCACGTGACAACTCGCCATCTATGTTTTGCTTGGTACGTTGCACCGAGCCATACTAGTGCTTGCATCTGATTATTAAAACTTGTGATTAATTCAAACGAAATTTTTGGGCGCTCTCCAAGTTTCAATTAACCAGAGCGTACTGTATATGCCAGCGAAATAATTGCAAGGCAACGTTTCTGTTATTGCATCTTTTCCTCTGTTCACATCTGTTGCATCTTTTCCTCTGGTCACAGCACTGTGCTGTGATGATTTAGCATGCTGATTCACTGTGTTGTGTATCTTTCCTCTACATGTATGCAGTGCAATCCGTTGAATACATAAACTTCCTTTACTTGAGATTTGCTTTTACCTGACAGTGGAGCACTCGTTTAGCAAAACGCGGCAGTTTTAAATCGTCACGTAGTACTGCCGCCGAACACAGCGGAAAGATGGACTGTCGACAGGAATGCGCGTGGATTTTAGTTCCGGAGGAAATTTCAGCTTGTTTATCCACTGAAAAGTAAATTTCACTTTGTTAAAATGAGCTTTAAAATGCATGTAAATCTTTGGGGATTTCAAAAGGAACTTGATTTACTTTATTATGTTGTATCATGCTGCATTAAAATGAGGTTCGGCTGTACATACTATAAAGTTTTACAGCATATCAGGCCTCTGATGCATGTCTTATTGTATTTATAGTAGATATCTTGCGTGCTGTTGCAAGGTGTGGATGTGTACAGGCTGCAGAAGATACGCCCTCAGAGGATATACAGTAGAACCCCGCTAATACGTTTTTCACGGGACAGTACCAAAAAAAAAAATACCGTAAGAGCAGCAAAATGTAACAGCCGACAAACGGGAGAAATTGAAAAATGAGAGGACTGGTGGTCGGCACACAATCTTATTTTCGTGCTGGCGCTTGAAAAAATTGTGAAGCGTTGTCAGGCGCATTTTCTCACGCCCCAGCAGCACGAGGCGTTTTTCGAGAAGCTGCAGTGCCGTGTGGCAGTCGACATAGTCGCTTGAACTCACGTATCTTCTCAGTAAATCTAGTGCCGTTACGGCCGACGAGAAGGTTGGCTCCGCCAGCTGCTCTCTTTTCTCCTGCTCCTCGACTTCATATTCACTGCTGCAAGCATCGGCGCACTCGACCACGATTTCTTCGACAGATAAAACCTCGGAGGTGACAACGGCGTCATCGATGGAAACGTAATCACTCTAAGCGATTCCGTCACCAACACTTTGCATCGCTGTGCCGAGTTCCCTGGACAGCACCCTGGGCAACGGAAACGGATCCTTAAGGCCCTTTTACTGCATGCGTGCACGAACTGATTTCAAGGCTAAAAACTCATCATAAGCGCGACATATAAATAGTAAATACTGATCTCGAAGGCCATAATTTTCGTGGCGCAAGGCGGAAACGTAATGGGTGTCGCACACTGCTCGGCTAATCCTACAGTCAAGCCAAGTCAGTCTACGTGAAAAGTCAGTATGGCCGTCGGCACTGGCCGCTTGTAGTGCCGATTCGCGACGCAACATGCGGGAATGTTTTCACCCTTGCGACGTAACTGCGGGGTTCCCAATGCATTGAATCCTGGGGAAGTATGCCGGGACCGGCAAAAAAAAAAGACAAAAAAAAACGACGTAGCAGCCGGGAAGGTAACAGCGGGCTTATACTATACTGTTTGTTCGTTAAGTAATATGATGTGTTTTCTACATCTTGTCACAGTAGTACAAACACTGACACTTCTAATAAGTGCGGTGGAAGGCCATAAGAGCTATTGCGATTGTAGCTGTAGTGCTCTGAGGCAGAGCTAGAAGCTTAGCGCATTTGGTTGAAAGGGCACCCAGTAAAATTCTACCAGTGTATGTCCATTTATTTATTTATTTATTTATTTATTTATTTATTTATTTATTTATTTATTTATTTATTTATTTATTTATTTATTTATTTATCATTATCAATGTATTTTATTTATTTGGAATTTCTAGGCAACAACATTCCTGGCAGGAAAGAGGAATCCTATAGTATTAACCAAAGGGTGAGAAGCTTAATAAGCGGTACAAATTGAAGAGGGTAATGTGTTATGCACCTGTATGCAGCATTCACGAAAGGTAATTCAACGCTTCTATGAAGATGTAGAATCGGCAATGGCTATAGTAGAGACGCAGTACACCATAGGTATGGGAGACCTCAATGTTAAGGTAGGCAAGAAGCAGGTTGGGATGAAGGCAGTTCGGAAGTATGGCATGGTTTGTAGGAATGACAAGGAGGACTTATTAGTAGAGTTCGCAAAGAGGAAAAATCTGCGTATCATGAATTGTATCTTCTTCCGCAAACGGGATAATCGGAAGCGGAGGTGGAGAGGCCCGAATGGCGAGCATAAAAATGAAATAGGCTTCATACTGCGCTCTGACCCTCGTTGTGCAGGATCGGAATGTGATAGGCAAGGTAAGGTGCACAGAACATTGGATGGTGAGATCTTGAATTGGGCTAGGCTCGAGGAGGGGCTGTAATAAGCTAGTGCGAAAAAAATAAAGACGATCAATGATTTAAAGGAGGACGGAAAGTGGAAGAATTAAGGGCTGCGCTGCTGAACAGATATTCGGCTCTAGCGGAGGAAGCAGACATTTGCGTTTTGGAAATGTGCGATAATCTCACACGCATTATCAAGGAGTGGCAGAATACTAGAAAGATTTCCCAGAGTAGGAAGGACTTAATTCCAAAACGGTAAGACATGACAGTACCTCATCAACTGACAGAATAGGGAATTGAGCACGCTGTAAAGAACGGAGTGTTCCGGAAAGCGGTCAAGAAATGTCCAGGCATAGGCAAAAATACAATGTTTGCGCTTAGACACTAGTAAGGCAATGCATCACAGATACGCATGATATGGCTATAGTAGGCGAGCAGTTCTACATAGATCTGTATAGTAGCCACGATAAATAGGTTGATATTCAACCACGAAGTAGTTTAGAAGAGGTAGGGATTCCACCAGCAATGACAGAGGAAGCGATGAAAGCTTTGAAATAAATGCAAGAGGGAAAGGCACCTGGTGAGAACCAGATTACAGGATATCTCTTAAGGGATGGTAGGCAGATTATACTGGAAAGTTTGGAATCCTGTATACGCAGTGCCTAATGTCTCCTAGCATACCGGTATCTTGAAATAAAGTGAACATCATCCCAATCCAAATAAGAAAGCTGACGTGAAGGATCTGTAAGAATTACAGGCCGATAAGCTTACTTTCCGTCGTCCACACCGTATTTACGAAGGCAATCACTATCAGAATTCGTCACACCTTATATTTAAGTCAATCTTACGAAAAAGTAGGGTTTCCCAAAATTCATTCGAAGGTAGGCTATATTCATAATATCATTAAGGTGATACATAATGTGCGGAGAATAACCAATCCATGAAAGGGTAGGAGGTGTCGTGATAAAATTAAATAGGCGATACAAACTAAAGCTAGTACAAAGTTGCGCACCAACGACCAGCCACAGTAACGAGGCTGCAGAACAGCTCTACGAAGATGTAGAAACAGCAATGAACAAGGCACGATTGTTATGGGGGACTTCAACGCGAAAATAGGAAAGAAACTAAGAGTAGAACGTGCATTCGATAATTACCGACAAGGAGATAGGGATAGCGGAGGGGACATGCTAGTGGATTTCGGCGAAAGAGATCGCCTCCGTGTAATGAGTACTTTCTTCAAGAAACGTAAGAACAGGAAATGGACGTGGAAAAGCCCCAACGGAGAAACGAAAAAGGAAATAGATTTCGTAATGTGCACTGATCCAGGTATAGTACAAGACACAGAAGTGGTTCATAAGGTCAGAATTAGTGACCCCAGACTAGTAAGGGCGAAGATATCCCTCAATCTAAAGCGAACAAGGACAAAGTTAATCACGCGGAAACAGGCCAGCCCCGATGGGGCAAGGGCGAAAAGAGAAGAATTTAAAATTGCACTTAAGAAGTATGAGGCTCTAGGACAGGAAGATAATCAAGGTATAAAAAAGATGAACGAAGACATTACTAAGCTGATCACAGAAGCAGCAATCGAAGTAGGGGGCAATGCACCGAGAGAAGATGGGAATAAGCTCTCGGAATCTACTTAAAATCTAATCAAACAACGCCAACAGTTGAGAATAACTAACTCAAGAGACAAGATTGAATTCGCCCGAGCTGCCTAAGCTCAACAACAAAGGTAGAGTCAGGGACATACGTAACCATTAAGTGATTGAAGTAGAAGCAGCCGTCAGAAAAGGAGTCAGCATGAAAACAACTCAAAGGAAGCTTTGCGCGGGAAAGAACATAATGGCTGCAGTGAAAGATAAGCAAGGCAACAAAGTTACAAACGTCAGTGATATAGCCAAAGTGGCCGAGGATTTCTATACCGAACTACACAGCTCAAATACGCGTCTCCCCACAATGAGTGTATTAAATGTAGAGCACGACTACGAAATCCCATGCGCCACTGCGGACTGGGTTAGAAAAGCAATTCAGGGCTTGTCTCGCGGAAAAGCGGTTGGAGAAGACGGGATGACTGCCGACTTGATCAAAGATGGAGGAGACTTCCTAACTGGAAAGCTCGCGAAACTATACACACAATGCCTCAAAGCTTCAAATGTACCAGTCAGCTGGAAAGATGCAAAGACTCTATTATTACATAAGAATTGAGATGTAAAGGACTTGAGGAACTAGAGACCGATCAGTCTACTCTCAGCACTTTAGAAAATATTCACAAAGGTTATCTCAAACAGAATAAAGACCACACTTGGATTTAATCAACCAAGAGAGCAAGCAGGGTTCAGAAAGGGTACTCTACCATGGACCACGTGCATGCAATCAATCAAGTAATCCAGAAATACGCAGAAAACCAGAGGCCCCTCTTCATGGCTTTCATAGATTACGAAAAGGCTTACAACTCGGTAGAGATACGACACTCGAGGACTGCGCTTTAGAACATATCACGGTCAAACCTCTCAGAGGTCTTCAGTAATTATTCTCTTACATAAAGGACGGTCACATTCCGGAAGATGTTTTACTGTAGCCTCACTTGGGCATTCAAGCCACCTGTCCTGTCCAGATAGTTCAAGTTCTTCAACGGTCTGCCGTCCGTTCTCGAATTCTGAGAACCATCAGAAAAGCGTCGTTTTTGTAAATCACCTCAAGCAATACAAGCATGTTAAAAATAAAATGTGGGGCACGAGCTCGAGGGAGGGGGGAAGCGCGCAAGAGGATGAGGAAGTGGGGGAGATAGGAGCAAGGACGCGTTCGAAAGATACAGCCATGGGTCCACGTTTTCTACAAAGCATCCGGGAAGCTGTTTCGCATATGTGAAAGCAATGTTTAATAACGTGCTGCTGCTCAAGCGCATGCTGCAGTTCCCTTATTTTCCTCGATATTAAAAATTGCGGAGCAGCGTTTGCGCAACATCATATTCTTACTGCATCGTGGCTTGGACGAAGCTATCAACCAAGTGCGTTACTTAGCTTAACACCTTCCAAAACAAATCTCGCCTGCGAGGACGACGCTACAGCTGAATTCATTGAAGCGTGGCTGGATGTCTCAATAACCTCTGGATGAACGCTGCATATAATGCTGATCGCGGCCATAGCGCAGTTTGCAATTTTCGTTCACGCATTTGCTTCCATTGAGATGCTACTTTTTCACCGTATAGAGGAGAAACACTTGCGAAGGACTTTTGAAGCGATGAAGTATTCGCTATTTAAATAGGAAAGATACTAAATTAGCTATTCTCAGTTCATGCAGCGTAAAGACGAGGCACGGTTGTAAAGGACCCTGTAGTGCACTCGTTCTTGCCATCTGCAGAGCAATGTTCATTATTCGCAGCACACATTCACTATGCCATGAATCCTAATTAAGGCCATATTGGTTTACACGAGATGGTTGAAATTAAAAAAAAATGTATGATATCATATTATACTTACCAGGCAAAAGCGCTGTTTTCCGGACTCCAGTTCACGGCCGCGATGTGAACGGGGCGGCCGCAGCCACGCTGAGGTCCCGACGGTGTTCCAAGGCTGGTGTAAAACTTTGCCGGGATTGCTTCTGCTTGGCTGGGCGTTGGTGGTGCCACTTTTAAAATCCTGGCATAATCCGCCATGTTCACGAACCTGAAGAAATACAAGTAATACGTGAGTACAAGATCTGTGGGAGTACTGCTAAAAAAGGTAATCTTGCCAAATGCCAAACAAATGGGTAGTAAATGTAGTGCGTCTACCTGAAGCAGCTCCTTTTTGAACTTTCAACCATCCCCATTTTCATTTTAAATTGATCGTTTAGAAAGGTGATAATGGATATGAGTTCGTTCTTACTAAAGAAATCAACTAGTCATCAGCGTAAGGGGCTACGTTAACGACGTAGACGTATAAGGCCTGCCCTAAGTTTCTCTGGATCTTCCTTCGATAATGATAACTAACAATAGTCATAATCCTTGAACCTACAGAAATTCCAGACGTCTGCAGAAGCGCGCATTCTTTGTGCGTATAAGCAGCATTGACTTGAAATACATGGAAACGATATCTACAAGTACACCCGTGGAAATTCCGTAACCATGCATATATATATAAGCCGCCAGTTGCGGTTGCTTCTGAGTCCACTCATTTAAAATAATTTGTCGCCCCGCCACGGTGGTCTAGTGGTTATGGCACTCGGCTGCTGATCCGAAGGTCGCGGGATCGAATCCCGGCCGCGGCGGCTGCATTTCGATGGAGGCGAAATGTTGAGGCCCGTGTGCTGTGCGATGTCAGTTCACGTTAAAGAACCCCAGGTGGTCTAAATTTCCGGAGATCTCCACTACGGCGTCTCTCATAATCAGAACTGGTTTTGGGACGTTAAACCCCACAAATCATCATCATAAAATAATTTGTCAAACCGTCGTTTGCAAAGATGTAATACAGGTCTTAAACACTAAAAGGTTTTCATTCACCAGGCTTCTTCTCCTTTAAAAACTGAACTAGTGCCAGGGAATTACGTACGCGAAAACGGTCTGAAAAACTTGCGGACGTTAAACAGTTCTATAGATTACCTCATAAACAAATTTGCCAGGTATCTTCTTCTGAAACGTTTCCACGAACAGAAATTTCTAGCTTGTATGTCTTGGAGGAGAAAAGAGCTCTAAGGTGAGCGAGTTGCTTCCGTTACATTACAACGTAACACCAAGATTATCTTCTAACAGGAGGTGCACCGCTAGTTCCATAAGTAGGGAAAGCTTTAGTTCTTCGTTGTAGCAAGAAGCGTTTGATTTTTCAGAGATTAACTGAACATAAAAGTCCTTAACTGGTGGAATCGGGCATGTCACCGCGCGGCTAGTAGATGGAAGTGTGATTCTCTGCAGATATAATAGTGAAGAAACGTGCTTGCTGGTCGAGGCCTGGCAGAAATACTAATTGGAGCATCTGCATCAGTGAGCCTTCGATCAGCTTATGTGGCGAAGGGATAGAATACTTTAAAAGTGTTATTTCACTTAGACCACTTAGAAAGTATTATTTCACTTAGTTTGGCATGTGGCGCTACCAGTCTCAGGATGAAGACAAAGGTGTTTCTTCTTTCCCTTTGGCTCCCGTCCTCTCGTTCAGTGGATTTCGTGTTAGTGTTGTCCACTTTTCTTGAGTACGTGTTTCACACACATTCAGCCACAAAAACAAACATTTTCGGAAGTAGGACGTCCCCTCAAAAAAGAAAAATCTTGGAGCCGGGAAACTTGAAGATGTCTCCCTAGAGTTCCGTAGGGCTACAAAAGGGGTCATATTTAATTTTTCCTTTTCTATAAAATGCAATCGTATAGCGCTCACCAGGCGGAGGCGTCCGTTCCCGGACTCCATTTTCTGAATGTGTCGTGAACGGTCATGGAGCGGCCGCGGTGAAGAGCCGAAGTTCTTCGGCTGGCGTGAAACACTGCCGTGGTGGCCTTGCCCTTGCTTGATGTTGGCAGTGCCACAATTGAAATCAGGGCGGACTTCGCGCTGTTCACTGTCCTGCAGCAGTAGGTTGGTAATGTAATCTATGCGTATACACTTGAGCTATATATGTACAGAGTAATTCGGTTGATACGATAATTCCTGATAAGATCTTCGATCATCATCCTCGTAAGGGTATGTATTTCAATATGTTTCATGTGATTTTGGCATATTTGATTTTTCCGTCCCTGTGAAGATTCAACGAGATTCAACTTTAGTGGAAAAGGCGATGTCTACACATTAACGAGAAGCATAAAAACGCCGTTTTGCTTAAATGCAACGTGCATTGCGAAGGAGCGTTCTTTTGGCGATGCTGCTCAGGATAACTCTAAAAAGAATGCTTACTTTCTGGGCAGTGGTCTGTTTTAGGAGATATCCACGTCGCGCTTGCTCGTGGGTAAGCGGGAGCAGCGGCGGGAAGAGATGTTGCCAGCACGGATCTGCAATTCGTGAGTATTATCGACATTGAAGTACCAGGTGCCTTGAAGGCCGACATGGCCTGGGATTATACCAAAAAGAAATGTAAATACGTTAATGAAGCGCACAATTTACCATCAGTGGGCAGAGAAGCATTTGTGAAGAGATTAAATGCTGTTAAAGGCAACCTGCAGCGTACATTTCCATTTCGTAGGTCTGCATACATTTATTATCCAGCAGTAATAATTTTTTGCAATGTGGCTGACCATGACGTATGTATTCGCGTTTAAGCAATACAATGTTCGCGAAATAGTAGGACAAAATTAAGTAGGCACGATTTCGATGAAAATGAGCCCGCGTGGAGAGGGCGTGATATATGGAGCCTAAGCATGGAAGACACACGCACATGGTTAGAGGAATATGCACTATAGGGCCCCCGAAACACTGTTCGTTCTAGCCCTCTTAACAATGTAGTACAAACTGGGGAAGGCATCAAAGGAGACGCCATGAATTGAAGGAAGCCAACGAATACCAAGCTGTTTTCGTTAAGAAGTGCCATTTAGCCAAACGTGCAAACTATAGCCATACGCACTGGCCTGGATTTGGTCGTCTAGTAAGCTTACACAGAAGAAGAGAACAGAGGCCGGTCGGTGCCCACTAGCACTCCACTTCGTACGTCAATAGTAGGCGCCTTTCTAATTTTGCATTGCGCCGAAAAGTTTACTTACGCGAGGAGAGGAAGCCGATGCCGTTACGTTGACCGGTCGGTCTCATCTCCAGCCGATAACGTCTTCCTTCCGCCGTGTGTTCGAGCTCTTCCAACGCTCGCCTCGTTGTAGGGGAGGCAGCCGTGTTCCTAAGCGAGCGCGGTGGGAAATGCCTCTTCGATGATGGCAAGGCGAGAGGTCTCCACTGGGCAGAATCTTCGATGTTCTTCACGTAGCTTCACCGGAAATGACACGTATCGCCTCAGGCTGCCGAGTGGCTGGGCTGCTCGCGCCGAGATCGCACGTGATCTTCGTCGTCTTCGTTTGCGGGAAAAGCGCTGCTAATAACGACTAAACAGAACGCTTCTAATTTTTGATGATGATGGTATGTGGTTGTAGCAGCGAAGCTGCTTAAGATAGCAGGAATTTGCCAGTCGTGACTGTTTTAAGAGCGAGGCACTTTAAGCCAGCCCCGTGACGTGGCAATACCTCGTGACGTTGCGTTACCTGAATTGGCGGGAACATGCCGCGTAACATTGCGTTACGTGATTTGTGGAAGAACATGTCACGTGACATTTCGTTACGTGATATTGGGGAACATGTCGAGCAACATTGCTTTACGCGATGTTGTTGGGACCTGTCACGTGACATCGCGTTACGTTATCTCCGCGGAAACATGTAGCGCGACATTTCGTCACCCGATTTTGGGGAACATGCCACGAGTTATTTGGTTACGTGATTTTCGAGAAATGTCACTTGAGATTACCATACGTGATTTTATGTGAATATATGATGTGACGCTGCTTCACGTGATTTTGACAACATGTCTCGTGAAATTTCGTTACGTGATTTGGAGGACTTATCCTGTGAGATTGCGTTACGTGATTTTGGCAGAAACATGTCACGTGACATTGCGTTACGTGATGTTGGGGGTCCTCTCACGTGATATTACGTTACGTTATCTCCACGGAAACATCTAACGTGACATTTCGTTACCCGATTTGGGCGAACATGCCACGAATTATTTGGTTACGTGATTTTCGAGAAATGTCACGTGACGTTGCCGTACGTGCTTTTATGTGAACATATGATGTAGAAACGCAAGATATTCTCGGTTTATTTTGGTGCTTTATTTGACAATGTGGACGTAAATTGAATGAACGTGCATGAAAAAGAAAGCCTATTTGATGTGTGCTATTGCTGTTTTTATAGAATATTCAGTTTTTAAAATGTCAAAGATTTCACGCATTCTACTATGGCCAAAAAGCTATCCCAAACAGCGACAGTTCCCACGCAAGTCAATATATAAGCCAAGACTGCCAATAATGAGAACTGCGTTCATGTATGTACGTATCAAAAAATAGTTAATCTTCTAATCTAACGTCGACAGAATTCAACATATATTGAACTTCCGCAAGCGGAATGACACCTTTGTATCAAGATAAGCTAAACAAAGTTCAAATCAGAAATAACTTTTGTTTGAATACGTTTATAACACCCATTCTTGTCTACTTCGTTATACAGCAGTTTCATGCAATAGATTATATTATCTCCTTTGTAAACCTTTCAGTGCAGAAAATGTACCCTTGCACAGAAGACATGAAATGTCGGCTACATTTAAAAAACCGCCTGTTTCCGCGATTTCATTGTCTGTTGGCTTCATCAGCTTGCTTCCAACAAGTAAACGAGTCCTTTACCCATTTCGTTCATTCGTTGTACTGACAGAACGATGTTTATTTATTTATTTATTTATTTATTTATTTATTTATTTATTTATTTACGAGTACGTAGATTCCCCTTGAAACTTATTACATGAGGGGTGGGTATAAATAGTCCGTGATGGATTCAATGGATGCCTTCAGACATGTACGGTTTGACCTGGATATAACGGAACTGGCGGTACAACTAACTGTTTTCTTTTGCGCATTTGCTTCCATTAAGCTACATGTAGTTTTTCACTCAAACTGATGCAGTTTTAAAGGAAAGAAATTTTCACAAATAAAACCGAGGCACATGAAAAATGCATTGCGGCGTGTCGCTGTTTTCTGCCATGATGCTATTAAAATGCTCTTCGTAGTGCATTAATTTTTGCCACCTGCAGTACAATGTGCACTTTTCGCAGCGCACATTCACTTCCATTAGCAGAAGATAAGGAATTCATTGTTCACGTGCTTTCCTGTCGCAATTTAGGAAAAGCGCCTCCGGCATCAGGTACATGCTCAATATATAAAAGCACCTTCTCGGAGGCACCGTCTGCCGTATCACGCGATGGAAACCGCACTTGGCGCTGTGTTTCTTTAGTTTCGCCTCTCAACTCGCTTCTAATGGCACCAGCACAAACGCAAGTGTGCAAATTAGAGTGGAACATGAAAATGTCGCATGTGTGCGATATAAAATGCAAATGAAAGACTGTAAACTTCTGCGGAACAAAGTTTGTCATATCGCATTTTACTCGCATAATCTGCTTAGCTTTTTTGTTTTTTTATTGAAGCCAGGCATTCAAGTGGGAAAGGCAGACTACGCCTGGGTTTCGCAAACACTTCAAAAATCACACGCAAACAGTCCTGACGCCAGTGAGAAATCATACCAAAAGCGAATGGACTCCTTAATTTATCAAAAAATATATGTGAAATAGCCGAATCCGGTCGTGAGCTCTGCAAGACCATTAGGCGAAAACGAGAAGTGCAAATCGAAATCGTCGTAGAAGGCGCTGCCAGCTGCTTTCCCCAACGCCTTTATGAACCGTGATTATCGCTCACGCGTAGAGTACTTCGCAGTGGTGCGGTTCTCATTTTAATCAGCAAATGCTATGACAGTGCACGGCTTTGTATTTTGGCGTATTGGTATTTTAGCCCATTCCGAATAAACAAGCAATACACGAGCTGTCTCTTCAGTGATGGAGCGGCGAGACGAGTTGTCCACCGGGAGGCGGCTTCGATGCGTTTCACAGTGCCTGCAATTCAACAACACGAGGGAAGAAGCAACACGAGGAGAGGCGCTGCTGCTGCCGACTAAACGGGACGCTTGAATTTGTTGATGATGATATGTGGTTTTAGCAGCGAGGTGCTTAAGATAGCCGTAATTTGTGAGTCGCGCAAATTTTACAGCCCAGCTGTTCATGCTAACCGTAATTTGTAAGGCATCATGCAATACCACGTGACATTTTGGCGGAAACCTGTCACGTGACATCGTGTTACGTGATATTGGTGGAAACATGTCACGTGACATTTCATTATCTGATTGGCGATAAAAAAAATCTGTGACATAGGAATGCGGCACATACTCTTTTGGAGCCCTCACCATCTCTTTCTCTTCGTCCTGTTACCCGCTTCCAGGAGAAAGAGAAAAAGAAGTTGGAGGCTCCATAACACCGCGTGTACGTGACCGTGAGAGAAAGTGGAGGCGCTGCTGCAGCACTCGCCGGTTGCGGTCGAAACAGCCGGCTCGCATCTACGAGTGCGCAACAGTACCGCTAACCTCCGTGGGGTAGAGCAAGGAAAGCACCGTGCTTCAAAAATCTGCTACCACCTCCTCGATGACGACCCAACGACAGGCTGCGGGCGCTCCGGCAACCATCAGGACCGTCTCCACCAACCCTGACGAGGAAGAGATCGTAAAGTTGTGCGGCGCCCCCACGGCCGCGGCGGAGACCACGAACTCGTCTTCTGTCGCCGCGACCGTCGACGAAGCGACCGATGAGAATGCGACCGGCGACGAGTCCATCAACTTGTCTGACGATGCGGCGTCCGACTACGAGTTTTATGTCTACGACGACAGCGACGACGAAGCCGTCATCTTGACAAAAGCGAAACCATGCTTTTCGAAACAAGACAGCGATCAAAGCAACACGTCAGCCACCAGCCGGCATCCTAAGACCGTCAACACCTCGTTCGGCGCCTGCCCGCTCAGAAGTTCGGACCCGGGTTTCTTCAAGCACGAGGAGACATTGTCGCTGTGCCTTTTCTGGATTAATCGGGACATTACGGAGCCATTCAACGATGCGCCACCGGGAGTGCCCATCGCGCTCGTGGAGCACAACGCCAACGTTATCCACGCACTCGTGCTGGGACCCGCGTGCACGCCGTACCAGTGCGGTTTCTTCCACTTCGTCATACACTTCCCGGCGGAGTACCCGATCAAGCCCCCTTGCGTTCGCCTCATGAACACCGACGGCGGCCGCGTGCGGTTCAATCTGAACCTGCATGAGTGTGGCAAGGTGTGCCTCAGTATTCTGGGCACCTGCGCTGGACCGGCCCGGAGCCCCGCGCTGTGCCTCTCGAGTGTGCTCACCTCGATCCAGTCGCTGCTGCTGCTGATGATTGTGGTTCGGTTAGGAAAGGATGCTAATTTCTGTAGCCCATGTAGGGAGCACGGCTAAATGTCCGTGGGGGTGGGAAAAGGGAGTGAAAGAAATAGAGAAGAGAGCAAGGCCGTAGTGGAGGGCTCCGGAAATTTAGACCACCTAGGGTTCTATAACGCGCACTGACAACGCACAGTATTCGAGCCTCTGGCATTTTCGCCTCCATCGAAAATGCGACCGCTGCAGCCGGCATCGAATCCGCGTATTTCGATGGCAGCTGATTACCGTAACCAACTACACCACAGCGGCCGACTGCTAATGGAGAAGCCGTACTTCAACGAGCTGGGCTGCACGATAAGGGGGCATCAGGGCGACTCCGAACACTACAAGTCCATGGAGCAACACGAGACGATCCGCATGGCCGCGTGCGACACTGTCGAGACCTCCCTCAAGGGATCATCCATATGTCCTGCGCTTGTGAGGGAGGGGATGACAAAATCGTTCCAGGGCTACTACGAAAAGTACGAGGAGGTGGTCCAGTCCAACGTTGATTTCACGGGAACAGTATGCACGATCCGTTCGTCGGCCCGAGGGTTACGTCCGAGTAGGAAACGTTACTTCGGCGATTGCGTGCCCTGAACGAAAAACTCGAGGCATGGCTGGAGAATGCGGATAATAAGGAAAACTGAACAACATTTGCGCTCTGTAATATATCCGCGGAAAGACGAAGAAATTTTAATCCTTTTTTTTTTCACTCGTTGCCGCGTATCCGTCGGGAGACTGGACGAAAATGACAGTGGTGTCTTTTTGTGTTTTTTTTATGTTTCTTTGTCTGCCTTGCAATGCCAAACAAAGACGTTGGCTTTGACGGCTTTATACCTCATCACGTCCACGAGCAAGAGAAGAAATCTGTGCTTGTTAATTTGCCTTGTACGCCTTTTACGGCGCGCACCACGCGCTCTTTTTCTTTTTCATTGTGTGTGTGTGTGTGTGTGTGTGTGTGTGTGTGTGTGTGTGTGTGTGTGTGTGTGTGTGTGTGTGATTTTTCTTTATGGCAACTATTCAATTTCTTCGATCATCATCAGACCACCTTACGTCTTCCAGCGGACATAAGATGGGCTGATGATGATCGAAGAAAGTGAATAGTTTTCGTCAGACACAACACAAGGCTTTGGCGACGCTTGTGCATTTCATTCATTCCAATGCGCACATATTGGCTTTGCACATGAGGCATCTGTCAATGATCAGAGCGTGCTACATCGATCTCATCGTGTAACCCAGTGTGGCGTACATTGGCCGACATGTGTATGTAAATCCCTGGATATTCGGCTTTTTTTATGTACAGAGAAGTTCTTCCTTTCCGAGCCTCCTCTCGAAGGCAGCGGGCCTCTGCAACCATGTTCTTCCCGCAAGGCCTAACCAAGCAATGGCACTGGTTTTTCTTGTTTTGACGCAGTTTTTCTAGCAAGAAAAATTGGAGCAAAAATATGTGCTCTTGGAGCAGGACATTTCTTCGGCTCCTAGCTAGGAATCTGGGACTTGTGTTTAATTCCAATATAGGATTCGGAGCAGCCGTGTGACTCAGCGAAGGAGCACTGAACTCTGTCGTGGATTAAGGGATCCTAATCCGCGCCTGGAACAAATGCGCCGCACGCTAGAGCAGTCGGATCAGGGGTGTTTTGTCGCAACAGAGCGCCATTACCGGACGCCTGACGAGCCGGGTAGACGAGCGGGGTAGATTTTTGTGGTGGGATCGGACCGTCCGAGATGGGTATCAGCACATGGCAGAGCGGCAGATGTGTGACGTGAAACAGTTGGAGGCGTCGGTTGGTTCGGCGTCGCCGTGATCACTCTGGGAGAGGCTACCGAGTCACTTGCAGGTGTCGCTGCTCATGGCGGCATGAAACGTTTCAATTGCGATTTATTTTTGGTACGATATACATCGTAATTTAGTTAAGTTGTGTTTAACGTGGGTGGTTTGCTCGACGGAGCGCCCAGTTCGCCGACAACCTGTTATCTCTTCAAGTTGGTCACCCCGCCACGGTGGTCTAGTGGTTATGGCACTCGGCTGCAGATCCGGAGGTCGCGGGATCGAATCCCGGCTGCGGCGGCCGCATGTCGATGGAGGCGAAATGTTGAGGCCCGTGTCCTGTGCGATGTCGGTGCACGTTAAAGAACCCCAGGTGGTCGAATTTTCCGGAGACCTCCACTACGGCGTC
>JABSTT010004780.1:0-23461 GCA_013339685.2 Hyalomma asiaticum
GGCTGCGTCTTGGTTGACTTTAACTGTGTTCTAATATATGGAATGTTTTTTTAGTTGGTCCTTAACTGACACAGGCTGTAAGAAATTCAAACACCTCAGATATATAGCCGCTAACGACGGGCCCAGCACCACGGTATCGGCCACGCGTGATGGCATTATCGTTAAACGTGACGTATATGACGAGTATTATTTTCACCGAAGTTTACTGATTCATCCTCTTTTTCATATTATGCCCTACCATAATAACTTTAATGAACGCCAGGTGAAAAAATAAAGTTGCTACAAACAAAATTATGTGTGAGCAGACGACCAGGACACCACTGAGATGTAAGCGTGTGGAGATATAGATAGGTGCGACCAAAGCGCTTTGAGTTGCCAATCAATGCTTCGAACTTTAAAAAACAACCATAGCACCCACAACATAGAGCTTCCAGAAAACAATAGGAGAAATGGCTTGCGCGACATCTTTTGCCAAAAGAAAAGGGTGAAAGTAGAGATAAACGGTGAAATTAACAGACAGACTGAATGTCCTCAAGTCAAAATGTTCCCTTGCCTCGGCATTTGCTAGTTTGACATTATGCCTTTCATCTGTAACATTATGTTGGTTTGAGCGCATACCTCTTGCAGAGTGATTTTTTTGTTTATGCGTGCAAAATGATCATAAACCGTTTATTCAGTGTACTAAGCGAGTTAGATTTAAGATGTCAAAATGACGGCAAAGGACACACACACACACACACACAACACACACACACACACACACACACACACACACATATATATATATATATATATATATTATATATATATATATATATATAATATATATATATATATATATATATATATATATACATATAGTGCCACGGCATCAGCCGGGCAATCAAGGTATGAGCCTGGCAAGGGTGGAAGACGACGACGACGATAGCTTGTGTAGCAGCTGGGCGCCATCTCGCCTGTCGGCGTCTGCGACAAAATCGAGAGATGTGACCCGTGACTCCGCATCTCTAACAAACGGGCGATGCGCGACTCGTGTTATAGGCTTTGCGGACAGACGTGGGTTGTTGCGTATAATAGCGAACACGACTTTCAGATTGCCGATGGGTGATGACGGGTCCATAAGAGCGCTCGTCGTGCGTCACTTCATCGGGAAAA
The DNA here is from genome assembly GCA_013339685.2 of Hyalomma asiaticum. Classification (NCBI taxonomy): domain Eukaryota; kingdom Metazoa; phylum Arthropoda; class Arachnida; order Ixodida; family Ixodidae; genus Hyalomma; species Hyalomma asiaticum. The sequence goes on from JABSTT010004780.1 coordinate 1,156, forward strand.
TGGCATGAACGCTGCGGCCACTGATCGGCAGGATAGCTTGGAACTCCTGGCGTGGCAGACAAGGAGGATACAGCGGACGCAGGTTCATTGTATTGGTCGAGACGAACCAGCTGTTCGACACGCGCTACTCCTTTTGTGTGTCGTTCGAGTTCTGCGCGGACTATCTGTCGTATAGTGGCCGCAAGATCAAACTGATAGCCGGAGCTGTCACCAACGCTTGCAACAGTGGTAACATTGGCTAACCTCCCGAACTTTGGCGTATACGGCGCAGCCTCAATGTTTCAAATGTTCGGCAGTGCTTGATGAGGTCGGTGACCGAGCTGAAACTCTTTTTCCAATTAAGTAGCTATACACGTCTTCAGCGATCCCTTTCAGAAGGTGCCCAACTTTATCTTCTTCAGACATAACAGGGTTTACCGTCTTACACAGCTTCAAGACCGCCTCTGTGAACGTTGCATAGGTCTCACCTGGGACTTGTGCACGCTGAAGTACGTCTGATCCGCCCGTTTCCTCTTCGCGATGGAGTCTCCGAAGCACTCTGGATGTCGGCAACAAAGCGGTCCCACGTTGTTAGTGTGGTCCTCGTGGTTCTTGAACCACAGAAGTGCGGTGTCCGTGAGAAAGAGAACGACGTTCTCTAACGGAGCCGACGGGTTCCATCCGTTGTACTTGCTCACGCGCTTGTAATGCGTGAGCCATTGCTCGAACTCCTCACCAGATTTTCCCGAAAAAGATCGTGGCTAAACCGTGTGCATCCGGATGCCGGTTGACCGCACGGGAGAGGACAGGGATGACGTGTCGGTGCCGTAATGAGACATCTCCAGTGCGGCAGTCCAGAAAGGCGTAGGCTTCGTCAGGGTGCGTCTCCGTCTTCTTGGTCGTGTACCCGGCACCTCAACCACAAAACTGCTGCGGTTGAAGGTCAAGATAGGTTTATTTACAGGGGATCGCTAGATTGCTGGTACAGCCGAGAAAGAATGGCGCCCACCAGCTAGGCAAGCTACCATCCTCGTCGTCTTCCACACCTGCCTGGCTCATACCTTGATTGCCCCGCGATGCTGTAGCACTATATATATATATATATATATATATATATAGTATATATATATATATATAGATATATATATATTATATATATAGTATATATCCTGAACTATAACGAGAAGTCAATTATTCTTGGGGATGTTTACACGTTCGTGATATCACACTTACATGTTTGCCGTGCGCGACGTAGTCGGCGACGCTTGCAACGTCATTGCTTGAAAAAAGTGGAGATTGCACAGTATTTTCCACAAACGAATAGTTTTGTTGGCAAACATTGTGCCACTGCAAGGTAGAATTGTGGATGGCCTGTATTTCTGGCCATTTATTTTCTCATAGTATTGATTTTACACATAGGTGACTATTATCTGGTATAATTCAATGTTCTGAATCTCGCCGAAGGCAAGATTCAGGACAGTGAATTGCCATTTAGGACCGATCCGTATTGTCATTCGTGATAATATGAAGACAGCCATGGCCACTTTGGGAGAGTTGTGATTCGTAGCGAGGTTCTGACTGAAACTGCTTTCACTAGCGAAGAATGACTTCGTATTATCAAGATATTTATGCATCGTATTCAACTTATTGTGCTGTAGAAGCTTACAGAACGCGCATGTTAAAAGCTCCTAGGAATTTTTCAGCTCTCGCTAGAGAAACGTACGGATGACCGTCAAGAACATCGGTAGTTAATGTTGACTTTGCGTATTGATATATTGCTATATCATTTTAATAATCCTGTTGGGTTATCGACTTTATCTATAAGCTTAGGAATTTTTATCCCGTTCTATCTACTTTCTCAAGGCTACCCGAAAGACAGGTATATAATGACTTCGCCTGAAAAAAAAAAAACCCCGTAATTATTAGCTTTTTTCTGTCTTCAGATTTTGCATTGACATAATCAGTGTCAAGAGCCGGTCTTTTAAAAGTCGGTCTGCTTAAGCGAAGGTTCAAATATCACCATACGGTGGGCCGGCCTATTCTGTATGACAATTGATAATATTATACAATGTGCCTTGCGCTCAACACACGTCAGCCATGTTTTTTTGCTCCTAAGTCAAACAGTAAAATGAGGTTAGTAAAAGGCAAGGAAGGCAAAAGTAATCAATGTCAATTTCCTCTTTAAAGAAATTCTCACGAAAAAAAAAAACCTGGACGGTGATTTCATAAAGTTGTTTTAACTTTCTTCAGGGATGAGAAATGTAGTTTGGATAGTGGTTCCTTCATGGATAGGGGCATCGCTTCCCTGTAGTCCATGATCCTGGTCAGTTGTGGTACAGAGCACAACGACGATGCTGAACCAGAAGCCCTTGCGAAGTATTCCAAATGACACATTGATTTGTGTGCAGCCTACAAGAAGTTGGCGTATGTGTGTGTGTGGTCTCGTTCTTGTGTTCTCCAGCATCTGTAAGTCTCATTCACTGTTTATACCTGCTTGCCTCTGGAAGCATTCTGACGCGATGGGCAGTTCTCAACAGCGACAAAGAAACTGTCTCTCAGTACACACGGCGAAGTGGTGTCCCTTTCTCTAGTTAGCGCTCTGTGATAAAGCAATGCATCAATCCGCCCACGCTTTTATTTCAGCACTTTGTGAAGCCTCAGTAAAACACGGCGGTGACTGGGATGCAGGTGAGTTTTCCTTCAGCTACGTCCAACAAACTACCCACGGAATCAATCGCCTCCTTTGTTTGGGCTAAAGGAGAATAATACGTAGCATTATTACAATTCTCTGCAATCTGTCAATATTCATAGGAAAGGAGTGTATTTACCAAATATATAAAGAAAGAACGACATATTGAAGAGCGCATGAAAGATGAGGGCTCTTGTCGGTGGATATTTTTCGTGGGATTGTTGTTCTCACAGGGTTCGCATTGGCGGTGGCACCACGGTAGCCGATGGCGTGCCGCTTCCCTTCTTCGCCCCGTGCCTCGCAACGAGGGGAAAAATGCGATAGCGAATTACATAAAACGCGGCTCATGCACCCCAAACGCAAGGCAAATTGTTGCGCTAATTGGTTCATAAATCTGCGAACAGGTTTTTTTCACTGCACGAAGAATACACGGGAACTACACACACACACACACACACACACACACACACACACCGACCGCAGACTTCCAATACTTGTTCCCTCTCGCTCCCCTCCCATGCCACAAGCGATTTGCAGCATCCGCCTCCTCTGCACCCCCCCCCCCCCCCCCCCCCCTTCGCAGAATCACGCACTCTCTGCTAGTGCTTCCTCACTTTCCTGTCTTTCGGACAGTGCGGATTGGTCATCTGAACCGAAACCATCCCAGCCACTCCTCCCCCCTCATGTACACACACAACGCACGCACACACACTTCGTGGAGAGAAGACTCAAGAGGGTTCACTAGGCGAGCAGCTGCGAAAGGGTCACGAAAACTAAACGTGGCGATGGCTGCCTGCGTGCACATAAAGCTATGGCAAGCGGCGTGCTGTCCGGGTACGCTGGCGGCTCCATAGTGGTACCCCCCGAAAAATTCTCGAACATGCCCCCCCCCCCCCCCTCCTTTCTTTTTGTGTCGATCTTTACCAGCTGGTCTCAGCAGTGATGTGTGCTTCTTCGCGGACTCAGAAGAGCACAGTGACAATGCAACTTCGATCATGCACCCTGCATGTACTATGCTTTTTGTCAGTTGTTCTTATACATTTATGTAGTGTGAGCTACCGCTTTATTCCAGCCGAGCGCGAGCTACAGCGGGCAAAACGAACCGGGAAGCTGATGATGATATTTACAGATGAGGAAGATGTACAAGTAATGATGATACGTACAGATGAAGAAAAGGCGACCGTTTGTTGCGCTCACACTAATTCCCCCCGGTGGTGGAAGCGGCCGCCTGGCCGCGCGAAAGCATCACGGGCATGCGCCGAATACACGGCTTTAAGCGAGAGACGTGGACGATCTCTGTCCCACGGCAACGGTGGTCAGCTGGAATCCTCAGAGGCGAGACGCGGTAGTTAACTGGCGATGTCTGTTCAGTGACAACGCACGGGCCAATAAAACGACTTGTCAGTTTTTCACACAAGCCCGGAACGCGCACGGGTGTCCAAAGAAGAACCTCATCTCCAGGGAAAAACTGACTGCACGGTGAGTAGAATCGTAGCGGACTTCCGTATTTCTTGGGAGATGCCGGTGTTCATGCGGGCGCGATGACGGCAGTCTGCAAGGCGAGACAAAAATTGTTCAGGGAAAGGAGCCACTGAGTGTACAGGTGGAGAAAGGAACGAGACATCCAGAACGAAAGTTGGTGAACGGCCATAGACGAGGAAGAAGGAGAGAATCCTGTACAACGTTGCGTGGCCGTGTTGTAGGCAAATGTTACGACGGCAGGATTGCGTCCCATTTGTTTGGTCTGGACTGATATACATCGCAAGCATGTCCGAGAGCGTACGGTGATAGCGCTCTGTTAAGCCTTTGGTCTGCGGGTGGTAGCTCGATGTTTAAAGATGAGGAGATGTACAAGTAATGATGATATGTACAGATGAAGAAAAGGCGACCGAAATTTGTTGCGCTCACAGTAGGTTTAAATGCGAAGCATTTCTTGCTTGCAGTAAACTGGACAGCGTATTACAGTACCGCCATGATGGTTAGTTCCAGTCCCCAAGAGTGCGCGTGCAGTTGTTTTATGCAATGCTCCACGTGCGGTGTTCGCACGCGCCCTTCGTTCTTCTCTTGCGCACATCCCCTCAGCCCACTAATAACTTGGCAGAACTGCAGCTGGAGGCCAGACGTGTTGCACATGCAAGAAGAAGAAGAAGAAGAAAACAGAGATTGTGTGTGGATTTGTTGGGCGCACAGCTTCTCGTAAGCCGATGCACTTGTTCATAGCTTTGCGCCACGAGAGCATGCGTCATCTCGGCAAAAATGTTTGACCAAGGAACATTTGTCTTGTGGCTCTCATGACTCTCGTCACGTTTATCGGACAACCAAATGCTTCGTGTCTTGGATTCAGCCTTGCACTCAACATGCCGAAGTTGGGTACAAGTTCTCTCATCGAGGTGAACACTTCAATTATGCCGTTTATATGACCCACACAGTTTTGCATTGTGTCGCCCCTCATGGAAACTTCGGCATCCCTTCCGAAGCACACATTCCTGTAGTATTACTTTATTGTATTTGGGCTTCTTGGAGTAGTTTCAGACTTCGGGTTTTGATAACAAGAGGCATTTTCTCACTTTACTGGATGATTTGAGTAAATACACGAAGTCGTCGATTTGTTTACTGTCCTCGTGGTTTTGAGGCCGCGATGCCTCATCCAATCGTGCTTTGCTTGCAGTCTGCGAACGCGTCCTGTGGGTGTAGAAGTATCATTTCGGCAGGGTATCTTTTTGACCATGTACAACACGTTGATGCGGTTCGGCATTGCTTAATAGGCTGTACCGACAAGCATAATAGTTCGGCACATTTCCGTTGACGTCTCAATAAAGTCTTCTTGTCAATCGTGGCTGTGAGAGAAAAAAAAATTGGCAGATCCCACGTGCAGTGGGAATCAAGGAAATGCGAAACACGCATAAGGAACGTAAAATGGATTTGCATTGTCGTCTCGCTATACCGAGTTTGGTACATATGAAGTTAACGAAACGGCCGCAAGAGCATCATGACTGTGGCATGTAAACCATGCCGCTCATACACGCATGTCATGATTCTAACGTTATGACCTGTTATTTACGTTCGTCATGCAGTCGTGTTGTGCCATAGCAATTTTGGTATGCATCTCATTAAGGGAACGAGTGGCATGTTGATCATGCCGCTCATGACATGCATGTCACGATTTTCATGTTATGACCTGTCGTTTATGATCGTCATGCGGTCATGTTGTGCCAAAGCAATTTTCGTATACATCCCATTAAGGAAACGGCAGTATAGCGCCAGGACCATGGCATGTAAATCATGTCGGTCATGACATGCGTGTCATGATTCTAATGTTATAACCTGTCATTTACGTTCGTCATGCTGTCGCGTTGTGCCATAGCAATTTTGGTATACATCCCATTAACGAAACGCCTCGCATGTAAATCATGCCGCTCATAATATGCATGTTATGCTTTTCATGTTATGACCTGTCATTTATGTTCGTCATGCAGTCATATTGTTGCATACCAATTTTCCTATACATCCCACTAACGAAACGGCCAAGAGAGCACCAAGACCGTGGCATGTAAATCATGTCGCTCATGACATGCATGTCATGATTTGCATGTTATGACCTGTTATTTACGTTGGTGATGCAGTCATCTTGTGGCATGCCAATTTTCGTATACATCCCGTTAACGAAACACGTGGCTTGTAAATCATGTCGCTCATGACATGCATATCATGATTTTCATGTTGTGACCTGTCAGTGATGTTCGCCAGGCAGTGATGTTGTGGCATACCAATTTTCGTACACATCCCATTAACGAAACGGCCAGGAGAGCACCAAGACCGTCGCATGTAAATCATGTCACTCATGACATGCATGTCATGATTTTCGTGTTATGACCTGTAATTTATGTTTGTCATGCAGTCATGTTGTGGCATACCAATTTTCGTATACGTCCCATTAACGAAACGGCCAGGAGAGCACCAAGACCGTGGGATGTAAATCATGCAGCTCATGACATGCATGTCATGATTTTCATGTTATGACCTGGGATTTATGTTCATCATGTAGTCATGATGTGGCATACCGATTTTCGTAAACATCCGATTAGCAAAACGGCCAGGAGAGCACAAAATCGTAGGCGGCTAGATAGATAGATAGATAGATAGATAGATAGATAGATAGATAGATAGATAGATAGATAGATAGATAGATAGATAGATAGATAGATAGATAGATAGGCTCAAACTCGCCGAATTTCGCTAAGAAATGCTTCGCATTTAAAAGGAGAAGAAAAAGCGAAAAGAAAGTTGCACTTATTTTTCTACTCTAGTCAATTACCTACAGAGCAGCCTCTCCTTCTTCCACGGAAACAGAAACTCTAGATTGTACAATAGTGGCAGGAGCTATCGCAACGAACGTCTTCAGCTTCACTGACTTAAAGTTACTGTCGGTGAGGTGAACTAAACACATCAAGGACCTAGCTGTTACTCGGCTCCCAAATGCTTCTTTTGCCACTCCTTTACTACCGCGAAGTGTTTTTCAGCCATACTTTATGGCACTCTACGTCGCATAAAAACTCAGCGCACTTCAATTAATGGACGTTTTGTTGCATTTAGATCTTTTGTTGCAGCTTACGCAATGGATGCGCAATATTCCGCCATGTACAACACTACGAAGGCCCTGATAGTACCATAATACCACGTACGTGCATAAAATGTTCGCAAGCGACGCTTGAAATCTCAGCGACCTACGCGGAGGAGTAGTTCCGCGCGGCGTCGAGGAACAAGAACTGCATGGATATTATGAGCGTGCCCTTTATAACGGGGGCGGTAGCCTGCGGGCCACCAAGCTCTACCTTTATTTTAATCTCTGCAAACGCTTGTTTTGCAGGAGCACACATATTTCCTCAACAAAATTTTCTCTACACCTACCTATGTTAGCTATTAGCGATGTGAACTAACAATCTTATTCAAACTATCTTGTGTTTGTGCATGCTCCATAACTTCCCGCCAGAAATACTCTAAGCGCCTTTCCGACATGCTCAGCTTTCTCGTGCTATCCCTGAAATCCATGGCCTCCTCCACGGTAGTGTCCACACTAACGCCCACGTGGATATTTTCATATTCATTCAAAACGCGATCTGTCGGTTCTCTAGGTTTTCGACAGCACGTACATGTATCCCCTTCTCTATTTGAATTTCCCTCTGTAACTTCGTGTTCTCAGGCAACCTGACCTTGCTTCACACCGTAACGGGTCTCACACCGTAACGGGCTTCCCTTTGAATTATCATAAAATTTTCCTGTCTTGATTTTGTCTTTCTCTTTTCTGTAATTTCTCAATGCCGGTTTCTTACCATCCTCTGAATGCTCTTTTCTGCCCCATCCATTTCATTACTGTCTGTATACTTAATGGTAAGCCTCCTAGTTCTCTTCCTCCATTGTGAGAGAACGTTATTCCTATACAAATATATGTATACTTTCGCTGGCGATCTATTTTCTTTCATATTCCTTAATTTGTGTTCGTACCTATTTTCACTCCGACTTCTCTTCCCTCAAAGTCATTGAAACCAATATCCCCCTTAACAAACTCATTAGTGGTCTTCGCATGGCCACCCATTGCAACACGCCCGACCGTCCTCTGAGGCACGTCCAGTCTTGGTTGCACGTCTGACCTCAGTGTACACCGCTGAGCTTCCAAATGTAAGTACTCGCACCATGACACTTCGCGACAAACCGCAAAATACCTCGTACCTGTTATAACCACAAAGCGTCTATGCTCCATCATTGCAGAATCAGTCTTTTCTGTAGCTGTTATACCTTTTTCCTGTACTTCTATGTTTAGTGGCACCTGCCACCGCCGAACACGTGCAGCAGAAAAACCGAAACCGCGCGGCTCCTATCACACCTTTGTGTAAATACGCTTGGTGACTTTTCCTCTCGCATGGGTGCCCCGCGTCTTGCCTTCCGCAGTTTGCTCGTCGAGAAAATAAAGGCAGTTGCACAGCAAACGTGGTCGTTGTCGGTTCCTCCTGCACGCGCTCTGCATACGTATCTGTTCCCATCATTTATCCATATCCGAGGTAATAGTACTCTCCCACTCTAGGTGCCTACTCGCCCTGTATTGATATTGCCTGGTCGTTTACGTTGTTGAATATCATCCTAATTTAGTCCAAAGCTTCACTTTCTCAACGAATATATCAACCAAACACTGCAGATCCGCTCCGATGTCTGCCACTAGCATAATATCGTCCGCACAGAACAACCGAGGGAAATTTTTCAAGTGAAGGTCGCGAGGCGCCCCTTAAACCACTTACTAGAGGGATTCAGCCTCTGGATGCTAAGATGCCTGAGCTGTGCGCCAGTGATGTGCTGATTAGCAGTCGCGACGCGTATCTATGTATTAAGCTTGAAGCGTCGTGCTCGTCGCTGAGCACATGAGAAGTGTCCTACGTCTTGTGTGGGACGCGATCACGTGAACGCGCTATAATAACTGGACGCTCTTTTGGTGTTGACTTCTGGACTGGTGCATGGACATTTTGTGTGCATAGCCGTGTAACTGTGAAAGGTTTTTACTCTCTTTAACTAAGCGCAATGTTTCCTGTGGTGTATTTCCGGTTATATTGGACAAAGCTGCTACTGATTGTATGATTCGTGCAGCATTTACTGAGCACTGACTTATTGCCGTTGTATACACACCCTAATCATGTTTTCATCATTATGCAGTTGTTTTTGCATTTGTGGACCTTTGCGTTGTTGAACTATTGTCTTGTGTATGGGGACTTCCGTGTTGTGTGTATACAACGTACTGAAGGTGGGGGGAAATGTAGTGGGAGAGTGTCTTCGGCGCACTAGAAGCGAAAAGACGAAGAGTGCGCGCTTGAGCACGCGAAACGTGATCCGCGTGGCTTCGGTGCTTTGGAACGCCGACGGCGGATCGAGCGTACCAGCGACCGAGCGGTGGCACGTTCGGCCCAGGAGAACAGACGCACCGAGCTGGTGCCACCAGACCAGCCGGGACGTACCGGGCGTTCTCCTGTGGCGAACAGCTGTCCTCGACCTGGCTGGCTGTTCCTGCGGTGGATGAGCGAGCGGGCCAGTACGAGCGGCTGGAGCAGTGGTGTGGCCGGGACAATCTACCGACTCGTGGTCACGGTGCCACGCAGGTTGGAGTCCGGCACAACCATCTGCTGAGGGTGTGGTCACGGTGCCGCGCAAGGTCCCTGCTCAGCACAACCGCCTGATGAACGCGTGGTCCCGGTGCCGCGCAAGTTCCCATCGAGCCGCCTGCTGAGAGCGTGGCCACGGTGCCACGTATGCTGCAGTTCGACGCAACCGTTCTCTGAGGGAGTGGCCTCGGTGCCACGTAAGAGGCATCGCACCTCGACGCTTTCGTGAGCGAGCAGCTCAAGATCTGCACGTGCCGGGACACGACCCATCGTGCCTCGTCTACTGAGATCAACGTGCGCCGCATCTAAGAACGTCGGTACTGTGAGTGGTGCTACGTGCTTCGGACATAGTTAGGACGCGCCGTTGGTCTCCGTAGCGTAGCGTTCAGATTGTGTTCTTTGCCGTCTGTTGTTTGTGCATTGCTCGTCCGTCGAAAGTGTATGTGCTGTCTCGTCCTATCGATAAATGTTCTCCTTGTCTGTGACCTAGCTGTCTGTGTCTGAGTCCTGGGCCCACGAACCACCACAGTGACTCGACAGCGCGCCATAGGTATGCGAGGTGAAGTGCAGGAGGGGGGAGCGAGAGTTTAGGAGCGAGAGAGTGTGTGGGGGCAGAGCATAGCGCGACAGAGGAAGCGGCAGCGCAGGTGGTCGGGCTACCAAAACCAATTCGCAGCCGCGACAGGCACAGCTGCTGTGACGTGTCTTGAAGATGCATTGCTCTCCTGTAAAGGGCGCGCTCATTTCAGCGGGTGCCGTCTTTATTAGTGAAAAATGGCGTGGCTCTTCGTCAGCTTCTCTGAGCAATGGCAGAGAATACCGCTGAAACCGACGATGACGGAGCGGCTCGGCGAAACACCGTCGATAAGCTGATCTAGGGCGGACACGGCGACGGCTAGCTGATCCCAATGCGACAGCCAAGGAAACTGAATGCAGGAATAGCGGGAGTATAGGGAAGGCCCTGAGTCACGTGAACGTATTTCATTAACTGCATCGCGATACTACGCAGAACATTCTGAAGATATTATAAGCGCTCGGAAATAGGAAAGACTGGAAGATCCCCTGTTGAGGGAGCTCGGGAACTTTCGGGAGAAGCCACGACATGGGGCAGACAGGGCTAACATAGGCCTCCAGAGGTCCGATGTCGTTCGTTTTGGCGACAGCGACGGCAGACAATTTTTTTTCGGATAACATCAGGCTAAAGTGCTTGCGATCAACAGATTGCTCCCACTAACCGCGCTCACTCACTAACTGAAGCTCTTGTTAGCTAGGTTGCAGGAGACCGCTTGTAGTCAAGAATTTGAGAAGGAATTTCAGACACGCCGCTCCAAGCCGTAACGTCTTATGAAAAATGAGGTTCGGGGAGTTTTCAAACTTAGGAGTGCAAATGAAATCTTGCGTTATACCACGCTTTTTCAGGACCTGGGCACGCGAGAGCGTTAGCGCTTGTACGCGAGCTACGCGTACTAGCGCTGACGCACTCATGCCAATCACGTTCTTCACATTAGTCAGTTTCAATCACATCTCCCTTATACGCCAATCACAAATGTCCTGCGCATACTAGCGCGGAGGCGGATGTGATTGGCGAGGCCGTCTTTACTAAGACATCACATTATTTGTACCATACATGCCGTCCACCAACCGCATTGCTGCGTTGTATAATGACGTAATAGGTGGCGCTAGAGGGCAGCGGAGTTGTTCATTGGGATCGCTACAACCGGACATGCGTCAAGTGTTACGGAGAGTAGGAGCGGGAGCAAATGGAGGGTGCTCACTGCTAGAAATGTGACTATGCCCGTCGCCCTGGACACAGCACTACCCCCGACGAACAAGAAAGTGAAGCGACACGCAAGCGTGGCGCATATCACCGCGATGCTCCGCCACCGGAAGCTTTTCGCGGTGCCACCACGAGATTCTGGCAAAGTCTATTCAAGAACCCATTTTGTCCCACGTGTGCAGTGTACAACGGTGTTTTGTTCGCCGTAGACCTACCCGCAATCCACAGCGGCAGGTGCGAAGTTTCCCCGTCGGCTTTATTGGCAGTGCATTTCCTCCGATGTCTTGAAGGAAGAGCTCGTGTTCGACGGGTGTCGCAAATCTTTCCTTCAAAGACGGCGAATTGGGCGAGTTGGTATCGGTTTATATTTCAATGAACCGATACCAATGAGTTGCGAGTCAGCGCTTGTTGTGTGCGTCGTTTCTTCTATCAGTCTGTTTGTTTTGTCGTGCGCTGTTACATTGAAATATGAATGTTTGCTTCAAGTAGTGGTGTCTTGGTATGCCACCATCAACGGCCACGTGCAGCCATATATATAGCGGGGCACGTACCAAGCAGAATTTTGTGGATGGGCGACTAGTGGCGTCACGTGCACCGTTTATGACGAGTCGTCGATTGATATAGTTTAACAACAGAAGCGAGGGTCAATAGGAGTCCACCGGACAGGTTATCAAAGTTCCTATCGGCGTTCAAGGCATAGCACAGACCCCTTCCCGTAAAATCGGTGACTGTACGGCTATGGACGTCCATGTGAAACGTCTATTCGGCGCGATTTCCCCAGCAAGGACAGCCGTCTCAGGCTTATACTCCTCATCCAATCAAATTAGCCTCCGTGGTGTTCCATTTTCACATAGTATAGAAGGGCTAAATTTTTTGGCTGACGGCAGGAGGCAAACAACGTGATGTTATCAGTTTTGTTTTAACGAGCTTCCTGTGTTTGTATTGAGGGCATCGTTTTCTACTTTCTTGACAGATAAACCTCTGCACCACACACAGCCTCACTTCTCTCTAGGCTTGGTCATCTACGTCGACACGGAGTTCGATAGAAGAACGAGGAACAAAGGCAAAGATACGTATTATTTCATATCTAAAGACTTTATTCCTGCGGTAAGTACGAAGACGTGATGCATGACGCGTGAGTTTTCTCAAATTTACTTGCAGCCGTTAGTGTGGTTCTTTCTAGAGAGACAATCCCAGTCAAATTTTTGAGTTGCGCAAGGAGGGAGAAAGAAGTGCAAGAACTGAAAGGCAATGCTGCATTGAACTCTGGTGAATAATTCGAGCGGAAATGGATGCTTGGCTGTTTAACATTTTGCGCTGCAAGGCGTACCTTTGTTTTTGTATTGGAAGCGTCCAGTATTATTTTATGACACTCGATTTTGAAGGCTTATTGTTAAGCTAGTAGACAGAAACATACCAATAGCAGATGCCGAAATTTCGCGAAATCACCAATGCTATAAGTGGTTGGAGCCGGAGAAATTCCGAGATAATAGGTTTCTAATTAAGTGGGACTACTGTGCCGTTCTGAGGTTGGTTGAGCTAAATGCGTTAATTTTGTGGTAGTTTTGTAAGGGCGGAGATTACTGTCTTTGATCCCAGGGGCTTGCTAAACAGACGCTTTACGCTACCACACCTGCGAATGAGCTCCAGGAGCTCGACATTTTTTGGCCCTGCGGATTTGACGAAGCCGCGGTAAACGGTCCCAGGGGTGAGTAAATGGGCTTCTTCCAACGTGGTCATTATTAGTTTGTCCGTACACCACCCGTGGGAATTACTATAAAAGAAAAAGCAGCTAGACTTTATCGTGCATCGATTGCGTTTTGTATGTAGCGCTGTTCACAAGTATGTGGTCGTTTCTGCTAGTTATTTACTGCATCAGTCGCGTCAGTAACGCTATTGGTGCCGGGCACTGGAGGTAGCTATTTCTGGTCGCTTAGACGAAATTCACAGGAGCGTGTACTAACCCAACATCATCAATAGGGTGCCTAGGCCTAATTGAGACATGACGTCTAGGCACATGTCTCCCCATATTTTCTCAAATGCTCCGAGCAGGCTTGTGCTAACGGTGGCGACTTTATCCCACGAACATCTCGATGTTATCAGCGTACCTGACCTGCCTTGATGCGATCGGGTACGCGTGCAAGGTAGTGCTGAATACTCGCGCTTCAAACGCTGTTACTGCATATCCGTTTCTAACCAGGTTATTCGAGTGATGGGAAGCCATGCAGATTTAATAAGTAATAATAAGGGTTGTGGGACCCTTAAGCTTGGCCTTAAGAGTTAAACGCGATAGCGACGCGTGACCCCATTCTCATCGCGCCCTTTCGCTTGCCATGACATTGAGTAGCTTAGTGACGTAGTTGTCCTGACAATACACTTGTTATTGTATGTCTTTACTCGTGGAGTTGCGGTTGTGAATTACTGCAATGAAATAGAAAAAAAAATGCCGCCCGCATCTTCCCACGGGGGGGGGGGGGGAACTCGAGTAAATGCGTCGCAGAGTGGTGGGGGTATCGCGTGAATGTTGCGTAATTGGGTATGGTTTGGGAATGCTTAAGTGTTATTTCGTCTTTATTATTCTTATTTATTGAATGAAGGAAAAGCGAAGGCAAGAAGTGTAAAGTTAAAGTGTGTCTTTATTGCTTGGGGCCGTCGTTGTATTGGACGGCACCAAGGTGGGCGCTTGCGTCCACGAGCAGCGTCCGGAGCCGCGTCTCGTTGACGACGTTTGCACGCCGCTTCTCGCTCACGTACCTGGAGTCTTAAAGGAGTACTGACACGAATTTTTGACATTCTCGTATTCTTGCTGTGACCCCAAAAAGAGTATCAAGATGCCTCGAAACGCAATGAATATATTTTTATACGGCTTCCTTAAAAGCCCACTTTCGGTTTCGATTGCAAGGGGGCGGTTTCCAAGTGACGTGTCAACGGAGTCGGACGTACGTCTAAGTCACGTAGGGACAGCAATTCTTAATAGCGTCGCCTCAAACTCTGTCGTCTGTGGCTAGTTACACGTGGGTAACGCAAACGACAATTTCACGGTCGTCCAGCTACTCTGACAGCGATTTCAGCGATTTTTGAGAGACTGTGCTCATACGTCATCGCAGTGTCCATTGCACTGGGGCTGGCTTGCAGTGCTGTTCGACGAAAACTTTAAAACTAAACTAAAATATTTTGTACGTGTTTCCTGGCTTCCGCGTGCGGAGGGCGTTAAGAATACATGACTAGAAAACGAAAAATGTATACTTTGCGCCGCTGCAAAATCGTGTCAGTACTCCTTTAAAGCTCACTGCTCACGTTTCGCCGCTGCTTCTCGTGCACGAAGTTCGGAATCCGCAGCTCGGCGTTGCCGTTTCGCAGAAGCGTCGCGCTGCCCGAGTGATGGATTGAATTCCGAACGCGCGCTCCGCCGCTTATATACACACCGCCCGCGTTCGAGGGAGAGGAGTACGGGGGAGAGGTCCGCAAAGACGCCCTTGACTGAATTCCGAACGCGCCGCCGCTTATATACACACCGCCCGCGTTCGAGGGAGAGGAGTACGGGGTAGATGTCCGCACCCCCACTGCTCATGCTCGGCTTGCTGAACGCCTGCCTGGAGCGACAGTTTTGCGGGTGTCTTCCTGGGCCGGCACGAGACGAGCCGAGCATGCGCAGTGGGAGTGCTGACGGCGCCGCCGGCGCCGACGCCGAAGCGCGACATCGTGCGACTAAGAAATGCTCCGCACTTAAAAAATGCAATGTGGCGATGAAAACTCTCAGATGAAGAAGGCACCGCAGTTCGCCTGGCGCTTGCAGACAGCACAGAACCCCTCACAAACGTGTCAACATGGCGTGAATACACACTCACGAAGTACACGCTCGCGAGGTACAGGCGACCACGCCCTTAAGCCATAGAGCCAGCGTTCTCTAGCGGGCCCCATCACGTGTTTCGCCGTTAGTGTCCCTGCATGTGCTCCCAAATAGGCGCCGCGGGGCTGCGCCATATGACAGGTGGCGGTCAAGCCTTTGCCATGCTGAAGCACTTCCGAGGCCCACATATGACAGTGCTTACGGGCCGAGCGGGTTGCGCATCACTCTAAGGAGCGAGTCGTCGCACGTTTCATTCCCACTCGGTCCGGAGAATTTTGTTCGTTTGTTTGCATCTTCCTTCACCATTCGCTCACGGACAACGGTGATTTTCCGCTCACGACAAATGATGCTAGTGCGGAACCGGAATTTCTGCGAAAACCGTCGATGGATGCAGCACGAACGTGACAGACGATGCAGAGTGACGTGCTGCGCGATTATCACATCGCGCGCTTTCTCTATTCCTTGCGCCAATTCAGTTGCGGTCTTTTTAGCGGATGTTGACTGCGTGGGTAACAGAGCGGTATTATAAAAGTGTACATGCGGGATACCTTGCGGCACCAGCACTGGGAAAAGTTGATAAGCACCTTTTTCGGGCCGCGCTAAGCTGCGCCAAACGCGCAGAAAGATTGAAAGATGGCGCCAGCATGCAATGTCCTCTATTTTCCACTTACGCAAAAGTACTGAAAGGCTTTGATATGAAAGCTTGCTCTAAAGTTGGTCAGTTATATGGGTAAGATATGGAATTCATAACTCGGAAGAAAGACACCTAGTGGAGAAGCGAGAAAACGAGCCCGTATTATTCATCGTCAATATTAAAGAAACAAGTGTATACAAGAAACAAATATATAGCAAATGACAAGAAAATTTAATTGCCATGTTTTCCATTACAAAACATCGGTATGGATATCAGGAACACCCAAGTGGAGGACCATGAGAATTTCCCCTCGCTACAATTCTTTAACGTGTACATGAACCTAAGTGCACAGGCCTCTGACACTTCGCCTCTATTCAAGTGCATCGGCCATGTTCCAGGTCCAACGAGAGTTTTTCGTGTCCGCAGGTGATCAATATACGAACTCTACATTGTCCAACTAGCATGCAATGCTAGCGAATCGTCGCCTGCTGTGAAACCTTAGGGAAACAATGAAGGAAATCCTCGAGACCAAAGGCGCAGCATCACTGTTGTCAAACAATTTTTGTAACTGTACCCCTCCTTAAGCAATGATTTCATGAAAGGGAATTGATATCAAATGGAAATAGCCGCTAAGATGCACAGAATGTTGTTTTAACAAGAACGCGATTTTAAACACCGCGCTTAAGCTGACTCAGTGTCTGCACCTGGAGCCCTCCCGTCCAAGAAATCTGCGACATCATACACTCTCAGAATAGTGAGGAACCCAAGAAAGTTGAAAGTGAAGCAGTAATCTTTAATACCGCATCGAAAGTTTGAAAGACAGCTTGCAATCTTTCTTACCTCTTCTGCCAACACCTAACTACTCAACTGCATCGTCCGCCGTGGCAATGCACGTATTACGCGAGAGCTTAAAGCAGCTCATTTTGTGCAAAATACCGCGTCAACGTAGGCGTAGACGTCCTCGACGGGAATGATCATATCAATAAGCACCGTAGCATTGTGGAGCACTCAGCCAGGGAAGTCCTCCGCCATGGTGCAGTAACTCTGATGAAGAAAAGAATTTATCAAAGGGAAATATCTGAGAAAAAAATGTAAAGTGCGACTCAACAACTAAAGCCTTCGCAAATGACACCTCGTGCTGTAAGTTGAATAAACAAGAAATCTTTAATATTATATAACCTAGCGTGTTATAGACAAAGAGCTGATTTTAATGAATATTCTGTGAGAAGGCAATGCAAAACGAAACCACTGTCGCTAAAGCGTTCCTGTCTTAAAGGCGAAGCCTGAGTGTCCTCTGACTTTTACGATATCCTGTATATGATACGAAACCTGGAGGCTCTACGCTGGCCGTGGCCGTATCATTTTGAAAGGAAACAAAGCAATAGAGGTACGTGTACTGAAGAGTTCAGTGCGCGTTATTTAGACCCTGACGCTCGAAATTAGGGAACAAGGATGGATCTCGGAATATAGATGAAACTACGTTTCTTCGTTGATTACAGTTGCATGACAAAAAAAAAAAAAAGAAAGAAAGAAGTGTGTTCTCCCTCACGGATAGACCCCGATCCTCGCCCACTTTGACCCGTCTGCCCACACAGAAGTCCGCATGAACGCAAGTGGCTACGGACTCGGTGCAGTATTAGCCCAACGTCAGCGTGGTCACGATCGTGTCATTGCCTACGCTAGCCGCCTCCTATCGGCCGCTGAGAGAAACTATTCTATCACAGAGCGTGAGTGCTTGGCTCTTGCTTGGGCGGTAGCGAAGTTTCGACCCTATTTGTATGGCCGCCCATTTTCTGTAGTTGCGGATCACCACGCACTCTGTTGGTTGTCTACTCTTAAAGATTCTTCAGGACGGCTCGGCCGCTGGGCCTTGCGTTTACAAGAGTATTCATATTTAGTCGTGTAGAAATCTGGCCGCTTGCATGGCGATGCAGATTGCTTGTCTCGCTATCCCGTCGACAACCCTCACGACGACGATGAGAGCACAGTCCACTGTGTCTTCTCAGTGTCCGACCTGGCTAACCTTGGAGACGAACAAAATCGCGACCCTTCTTTGCGAGCGATCATCGAACACATAAAAGCATCGCCCAATGATGCCTCCGTGAGAAGATTTTTCGTCCAGAATGGCGTCCTCTACCGCCGTAACTTTCGGTCCGAAGGACCTGACCTGCTCATAGTCGTACGGAGACACGTACGCCAGAGCATACTCCACGAATTTCATGACGCACCCACTGCCGGACACCTCGGTGTATCCCGCACGTACGACCGTGTCTGCCGCCGTTTCTTTTGGCCAGGAGTTGCACGCTCTGTCCGCCGTTACGTGGCTGCTTGCGAGTCGTGTCAACGTCGCAAACGGTCCTCCCTTACACCTGCCGGTCACCTTCAGTCGATTGAAATCCCCGCAGAACCCTTATTTCGCATCGGACTCGACCTTCTAGGCCCTTTCCCAACATCAGCCTCCGGCAACAAGTGGGTAGCGGTGGCGACAGATTACGCCACGCGCTATGCGATCACTCGCGCACTACCGACCAGCTGCGCCACTGATGTTGCGGATTTCCTGCTGCGTGACGTGATCCTCCTTCACGGTGCTCCGCGACAGCTACTTACTGACCGTGGCCGTAACTTTTTGTCCCAGGTAATCGCCGACATCCTCCGTTCTTGTTCAACTCAGCACAAACTGACCACTTCGTAACACCCACAGACCAACGGCCTCACCGAGCGCCTAAATAGCACCCTTACAGACATGCTAGCTATGTACGTTTCCGACGATCATCGCGATTGGGACGTGGTGCTTCCTTACATAACATTTGCCTACAACTCCTCCCGCCATGATACTGCTGGATTTTCGCCTTTCTACTTGTACGGACGAGAGCCGGCGATACCCCTTGATACCATGCTCCCACCATCGACCACTGCTACCACTGAAGCCATTGCACGCGCATATCACGCTCGCCAGCTTGCCCGTGTTCGGCTTATGGCGTCACAAGGCAGTCAACAGCGTCGCTACGATGCTCGACACCGAGAGCTATATTTTTCGCCTGATGAACTGTGCTCCTCTCGACCCCATGCCGCCGTGTGGGATTATCCGAAAAGCTCCTTTCCCGATATGCTGGACCCTACAGCGTGTTGCGCCAAGTGACTCCAGTCACCTACGAAATTGCTCCCGTCTCGTGCACGACGGCCGATCCCAACTCATCCAGAGACGTCGTCCACGCCTCGCGGCTGAAACCCTACAACTCTGTTTCTGACGACACTCTTTAGCCGCTCCGGGACGGAGCTTCTACCGCCTGGGGTCATGCTACGGCACATACGCAAGTGTGCTTCATGGTTAGCCCAAGGAAGGCGACGCCAAAGTGATAACCAAACGCGGGCTGTTCTTTCTGTGCACGGTTATGGTTGGCTTGTAAATACAGTTTTATATAGCCTTATTTGTGCGTAACAATGTTGTTTGATTGACTCTACAGCGCGCGATATTTCGTCGACTGACCTGAATACCGACTACTTGCAAATCGAAGTCGATGCGAGAGACTGAGAGAAGACTGCCTTCTTAAAAGTAGACAACCTGATTCGTCTTAGCTCGGCGTTTCTCGGTCACTTTATTGACAACTTGTGGGTGCGCCCCCGTCCGCAGAAAACAGCGGTGATCATCGATTTTTTCCCCGCCCGCCGACAAAAACGTCATGCGCAGATGTCTTGGACTGTGGGCTTATAGCAGGCACTTTGTCAAGGAGTTCTCATGAATCGCCGAGCCGCAGACATGCCTAGCGAAGGCAGACGTCGTGTTCAAGTATGAGACGCCAAGAATTCGAAAATCCTAATCAACTCCCCCATTAGCCGCCAATACGGCGCACTCTGGCGAATTCGACATTACGAAAACAAACGCCAACGCAAGCACCGTAGGACTCGGCGCCGTCCTTTTGCATGTAGCGCTGTTCACAAGTATGTGGTCGTTTCTGCTAGTTATTTACTGCATCAGTCGCGTCAGTAACGCTATGGTGCCGGGCACTGGAGGTAGCTATTTTGGTCGCTTAGACGAAATTCACAGGAGCGTGTACTAAACAACATCATCAATAGGGTGCCTAGGCCTAATTGAGACATGACGTCTAGGCACAATGTCTCCCCATATTTCTCAAATGCTCCGAGCAGGCTTGTGCTAACGGTGGCGACTTTATCCCACGAACATCTCGATGTTATCAGCGTACCTGACCTGCCTTGATGCGATCGGGTACGCGTGCAAGGTAGTGCTGAATACTCGCGCTTCAAACGCTGTTACTGCATATCCGTTTCTAACCAGGTTATTCGAGTGATGGGAAGCCATGCAGATTTAATAAGTAATAATAAGGGTGTTGGGACCCTTAAGCTTGGCCTTAAGAGTTAAACGCGATAGCGACGCGTGAACCCAATTCTCATCGCGCCCTTTCGCTTGCCATGACATTGAGTAGCTTAGTGACGTAGTTGTCCTGACAATACACTTGTTATTGTATGTCTTTACTCGTGGAGTTGCGGTTGTGAATTACTGCAATGAAATAGAAAAAAAAATGCCGCCGCATCTTCCCACGGGGGGGGGGGGGAACTCGAGTAAATGCGTCGCAGAGTGGTGGGGGTATCGCGTGAATGTTGCGTAATGGGTATGGTTTGGGAATGCTTAAGTGTTATTTCGTCTTTATTATTCTATTTATTGAATGAAGGAAAAGCGAAGGCAAGAAGTGTAAGTTAAAGTGTGTCTTTATTGCTTGGGGCCGTCGTGTATTGGACGGCACCAAGGTGGGCGCTTGCGTCCACGAGCAGCGTCCGGAGCCGCGTCTCGTTGACGACGTTTGCACGCCGCTTCTCGCTCACGTACCTGGAGTCTTAAAGGAGTACTGACACGAATTTTTGACATTCTCGTATTCTGCTGTGACCCCAAAAAGAGTATCAAGATGCCTCGAAACGCAATGAATATATTTTTATACGGCTTCCTTAAAAGCCCACTTCGGTTTCGATTGCAAGGGGGCGGTTTCCAAGTGACGTGTCAACGGAGTCGGACGTACGTCTAAGTCACGTAGGGACAGCAATCTTAATAGCGTCGCCTCAAACTCTGTCGTCTGTGGCTAGTTACACGTGGGTAACGCAACGACAATTTCACGGTCGTCCAGCTACTCTGACAGCGATTTCAGCGATTTTTGAGAGACTGTGCTCATACGTCATCGCAGTGTCCATTGCACTGGGGCTGGCTTGCAGTGCTGTTCGACGAAAACTTTAAAACTAAACTAAAATATTTTGTACGTGTTCCTGGCTTCCGCGTGCGGAGGGCGTTAAGAATACATGACTAGAAAACGAAAAATGTATACTTTGCGCCGCTGCAAAATCGTGTCAGTACTCCTTAAAGCTCACTGCTCACGTTTCGCCGCTGCTTCTCGGCACGAAGTTCGGAATCCGCAGCTCGGCGTTGCCGTTTCGCAGAAGCGTCGCGCTGCCCGAGTGATGGATTGAATTCCGAACGCGCGCTCCGCCGCTTATATACCACACCGCCCGCGTTCGAGGGAGAGGAGTACGGGGGAGAGGTCCGCAAAGACGCCTTGACTGACTTCCGAACGCGCCGCCGCTATATACACACCGCCCGCGTTCGAGGGAGAGGAGTAGGGTAGATGTCCGCACCCCCACTGCTCATGCTCGGCTTGCTGAACGCCTGCCTGGAGCGACAGTTTTGCGGGTGTCTTCCTGGGCCGGCACGAGACGAGCCGAGCATGCGCAGTGGGAGTGCTGACGGCGCCGCGGCGCCGACGCCGAAGCGCGACATCGTGCGACTAAGAAATGCTCCGCACTTAAAAAATGCAATGTGGCGATGAAAACTCTCAGATGAAGAAGGCACCGCAGTTCGCCTGGCGCTTGCAGACAGCACAGAACCCCTCACAAACGTGTCAACATGGCGTGAATACACACTCACGAAGTACACGCTCGCGAGGTACAGGCGACCACGCCCTTAAGCCATAGAGCCAGCGTTCTCTAGCGGGCCCATCACGTGTTTCGCCGTTAGTGTCCCTGCATGTGCTCCACTAGGCGCCGCGGGGCTGCCATATGACAGGTGGCGGTTCAAGCCTTTGCCATGCTGAAGCACTTCCGAGGCCCACATATGACAGTGCTTACGGGCCGAGCGGGTTGCGCATCACTCTAAGGAGCGAGTCGTCGCACGTTTCATTCCCACTCGGTCCGGAGAATTTTGTTCGGTGTTTGCATCTTCCTTCACCATTCGCTC